>NDXB01010998.1:3306-15009 GCA_002631895.1 Agapornis roseicollis | reverse complement strand
GGAGGGCAAGAAAGGGGGGTTGAGTGAGTGAACGAGCTGCCTGGTTGGGTCTAAACCACAACAGCAGGAAAAAAGCCATACTGCTATTTGCCTCCCTCTGCCATTCTGTGGTTCCTGTCTTGCTTGATAGGTGGGAGGGGGAAACAGGGATTCTGCTGTATTGAGCAGTATACACACAGATACATGTCATTGCATGTAAAAGAGACAAGGTGTGGGAAGTTAACAGCTTTCACACTGCCCTGCAGCAGCTTTTTGGATAAAAGATCTCCATACTGTGATAGGAAAGGCAGAAGAGTCATCTAAGGACAAGTGATCAGGTTCAAACTAAATAGGATGGATGCCTCCTCATTTGCAGCATCTTCTGCACCATCACAAAAGGCCATAGACTCAAAGAGCAGCAGATGCACCAAAACCCCAGTAGCTGCTGTGGATCTGTCCTTGTCCTGTCCTTATCTCTGCAGCTCAGGCAGGACAGAATGGGGACATCTTACTGCAGAGAAGGCAACCTACAGGCTGCAGGTCAGAAATCAGGCTCTCTGCAACCACAGTAACTCAAGATATTGAGCATTTCAAAGAAATTATCTATATAAGATGGCAATGGGAACAGCATAAATAGAAGTCCCAAGAAAGAGATGTTTAGTAGTATGCCCAAGAGTCAGAGAAATAGCATTCTCTGCTAGATCACCCATGTTGCTTTCCATATAGCACTTTGCCCAGCTGGTGCATGACATTAAACATACAGGATGCATTAAGACTTTGGAAGGATGAGCAGGAAGGCTCTTGTACCAGGGGCAGTAAAGGCACAGCCTCATCGCCACATCTACAAGTAAGGATATTTGAGAGCAGGCAGTATACACCAGCCTGGAATGCAACATAGGCCACTACACCATCATGGAGCTTGCAAGGCTGGTTGAAAGCCAGCAACTTGCTGGTGTGGCCAATCCAGCCAACTGCAGGCTACTGAGTACAGTTACACATGTATAATTCCTCATTTTGCAATAATCTGGTGACACTTTGGTGCTGGTTCTTCACAACATTCAGCTAGAGGATTTACAAGAAAAAGTCAATAATAAGCCAAAATGCAGCACATACTAGGTTAAATTATCCTGATACTTGCTGTCTGAAAGCTGCAATGTCACACTGACAAAACTGCAGGGGCTTTTTGGAGCAGTGATTTGCAGAAAAGTTCATATTTTTCTCCTCTCTCCTTTCACTGGAAAGCTTCCATCTGATATAATCAAGCCAAACTCCGGGATTTGAAAACAGACCATATCAAAGCAGATCAAGCTGGTAGAACTTGAAGCAATGGAGGTAAATAATTAAAAAGCACTGTAAAAATCCTGAGCATTATCAGGATGGTTCTTTCATGTTCCCTTGCTTTTTCTATACAGAGAAATCTGGAAGGCGGTGAAAGCTGGAACAATACAAATACGTGAGAGTGACTTTCAACAACAATGGAAAAACAAGAGGGAAATGAAGCTTTCACGCAGCAAAAGCTGTTGTACCGTTGCAATGCATACCCTATGGCCCACAGAAAGCCCAAACTAACTCTGTTTAACACAGGAGAGTAAGGAAACACATGGAGTAGGTGCATCAGAGATATGGAATGATTTTCTCTTTGCTCTTGCTGAAGCCTGACAGTGAAAGTTTGATCTCAGAGCCATGACCTTTCCAAGGCTTACACTTCAGGGGAAGTTTTCCATTCCCAGTTCCAGAGCTGCAGCCATATTAGGAGTCAGCAGCCCTGTTCTTCCTCACCAGCCACTTCCTCAAGTTTTCAGGTTCTCCCCTCCATGTTCCAAGCCCTATCTCTAAACACACCCCAGAGCAGCTCAACTCTGGTTTATTTACAGATTTTGCTGGCATTGCTGCCATTCCAAGTGTTGCCCTGCAGATAAAGAGACCAAGAAGAACTCTGTCAGTGTCAGCAAAGCCAGAGATCTGTGCTGCATCTGTAGCACCGCTGTTACAGAACTTGCTGTCCCCAGCCAAAACTCATTTCACCTGCACTGGGTAAATACTTTAGTACTTATTTCTCTACTATTTTATATAATCACTGTGTGATAACTATTCCATAAGAGTTTGGAAGAGACTATGAAAGACTTTGGAACTCTATCCCTCCTGGAAACAAGTCAGTTGTGTTGCTTCCGTATTGCTAAAATCAGCTATCCTACTGCTGCTACATCAACAGTGCTGTCAGGGCAGGGAATCCTAGTGTGGAAAGGCTGTCCCTAAGGGCTTTGGCACCGTCCTATAACTCTGCTCAGGGCAGGCCTAATCGCTGTTGTGCTTTAAAGCCACTGATAGTTCTAGAGAGTGGCTTACACACTTCACCTGCCAGCATTGCCAGCACTGATGGAGCTGGAATAAAGCCACAGCAACCTCAGGAAATTCTTTTAGGGCTGTTTTTCTTGTGGGGCAGCATTGGATAAAATTGTTGCTCTAGAAGCACTGCACCAAGACTTCCTTGCTGTTTCTACCAAATTTCCCTTGTCTACCTTCAAACTAAAAGCTTCTGTAGGGAGGATTTCACAGCTGCTTTCAACCTCTTTCTGGGTGGGAGGAGAAATGGCAATGAATCAAGTGAAAAGCAGAGGAGAGGAGGCTCCTGGGGTTTCATACGTGCTGACACACAAGTCGGTGCCCTCAGCTTTATCTGCTACCTGTCTGGCCTCTATCAGAGATTCATGTCATTACCCAACTAATGATTTCCAAGGGGGGATTCTTTCTTTGTCTCCTTGACACAGGAAAAATGGACATGGGCAAACAGGAAGGATAGGCACCCGTTCATCACCTTTATGAGCAAATTCAGATAGGCTTTGCTTAGGAATCACTTCCCTCCAGTCCCAGTCCCCCAGGGCTGCCTGGCTGATGATTTCTGAAAGCTTTGGCACTTTACATCCACCTCAAACATGCTTATAAGGTCATGCAACCACATTGCTCAACCCTCTCCTTGGTCTGCCAGCTCCACATTCACTCCACTTCAACTGCATCCTGCCTGACCATAAACTTTCACAAATTCACTACTGCTTTTCTCTCCCCTCTCATTCCCTTCATCTCTCCATTCCATCTTTGCCTTTCACAACTGCCTCAGACAGCTGACTATACCCTCAATACCCATAGGAATGCATTAGAAATGTGTGCATTAGAAAAGTGTATGCACTGAGCATATGAAAAATCAGATCTTGGGTGAGTTGCCCACAGTAATACACTAAGTCTCAGTTTAGCAATTCAGATATGAGAGATCTTGTGTCTTCTACTGTTAGATCTTTTGCCTTCCTCACTCTTACAGCCCTACCACTACTGGTGAAACCCTCCTTGCTGTACCTCCAGATCAGGAGCAACTTGTCTACTCCTCTCACAGACAACACAACAGTTACCAGAAGTCATCTCAAACCCTTATTTTTTCCCCAGATTGCAAAATATTCTGTAATCCTTCTGGCTCTGTTCTCTATTTTATTTTTTATTTATTCTTCTCTGTTCTTTCTGTGCTACTTACAAAAGTCTTAGCATAACCAGAACACACCAGGCTTGACCTGTCCTATGGGACTATCATACTCAGCTACAAGGAATCATTAATATTAACAATTTGTTTAACTCTGGGCAACACTCTGAGGTGTAACTACGGTATTAAATCAAGTCCTACCTTCCATTTGAATGGGAGTGATAGTTGTTTCCCTAGCTACATGGGAGATACACCTCAAAGAGCATCAAAGCAGCAATGAGACTGCAATGCAGTGAGGCACCCAAGTATAAGCTCTACCTAGTTAGCACACAGCCCAACAGTGAGACAGATGCAGCAATGTGAATAATGCTCCCAGACTGGATAATACGTCCTAAGAAGCTTGGGTAGCCCACACTGGAGGCCCTGCCACGAGCCTTAGCAGTTGTTAGCAGAATGAGGCAAATTGAAGCTAGTGTGGAGAGAATCTCCCACCCAACAAGCACAGAGCTGCCTGCAGTATAGACATACCCAAACCTAACATGTGAGGTCAGCCATGAATTGCATCTGCCATAGCCACTGGGTGTGAAAAGTCAAGAACTTAAGAATAGCAGTCACTTGCCCTCATACCATCTTTCCAAATATAACCCACTAGTTCACCAAAGGGGAAGTAGTAATGGGCAAGCAAAGAAAGGCCTTCAGTTGAAAACAGTGCTTCTTTTTCAGACTATTACCTAAAATAGACATAAAACATAAGCTAAACCCAAGGAAAAAAAAATCTCTTTCAAAATTACAGTCTCACTAAGCGTTTATAAACCAGTTCCTCTGTTCCCATGATACATCAAGTAAAGCTTAGAAGTAGATTTCTCTTTATATAGTGTTCATTTGCCAGTTTTCTATGCCAGAGGTAGGTGTGACCTGTGCTTAATCTTGCCGTACCAAAAGCTACCAAGAGATGGCACCAGGGTTTCTGCATGCATCATGTTTGTCCAGCCATCTGGAACAACCTTGGTATATGGTACTCCTCTCTGCTTCATCAATTCATCTATTTTCAAATCTCATCTGAAAGCATCTCTTTTTCCCTTGCTTCTACCTCTTAATTGTTTCAGTTTCTCTCATCTGCTGCTATTAATGGTACAATGCCAGGAAAGTATAATTCTGCAATGCAACTCTATCTACTCTGCAAACAGCACAGAGATACCATCAATTTGAAATGAGATTTTATAGCTTATTATTGATATTAGAACAGTTCATTCTTTGAGAGCAACCATACAGACCATAAAAAGAATAAAGGAGAAGGAATTCAATAAAACTGGGACACCTTTGGCTCCAAGATAATTTCTTCTATTACAACGCCTCATTGCATTAAAGTTGAGCGCTAGGGTTTATTTACTTATCTCAGCAATGTACCCATCTCTGCTCCATGTTGCTTGAGATTAGTTAAGTTGAAAAGGCACTTGATATAAACAAGAATTCTAAAGACAATGCTTTCCCTTGTTGCTGGCATCATCTCATTCAGAATGGTATTTACCAGTTCTATTCAGCAGGAATTCTAGGCTAAATACCATGTATATCAAGGCCAAATGGGAAGCATGTCATTTAGCTGTGACATAGCTTAAAAGAAATACTTCAGCCCCTCCTGTGAATTTTCTACAGGGATCAAGTGAACCAAATAGCAATTTGAGAATAAGCAGGCACTAAGCATTGATTAATTCTGAACACATTCCAATAGAATCATGCGTTACTTTCCAATTAAGTATTTGAACTGCTCAACACAATTAATGGCAAAACACAGACTAACAAGAGGAATAAAAGATGATTTGCTTTTGATCTCCTATCAGGAGCCATTGCCAAATGAAGAAAGGCATAAAGCTGTATGTGGCTCATTCCTCAAAAAAAAGGCAATCACAACAGCTTTCATATCAGGTTGCAGAGGAATTAATCACCATGTTGGTGCATTGAGTTTCTTCTCATTCTCGAAATATTGGCTGGCAGTGGCCATGTAACATGTCCTTCTATTTAAGCAGAGAGCAGCTGAAAAGGGAGGACACTCCAGGAGATGGAATTGCAGCACAAATGTATGTAGTGGTCTACCAGCAAGAAGTTATTCAGGGTTAAGGCTGAGAAAACTCTAAGTGCTTGCACTGGGTCTAGGATGCATTTGCAATTGGATCTCTTCCACATGTCTCAACATCGTTCTTAACAGAAGAGATAACTCTAGTGTTCATGTCATCCCTGCTATATGTCTCCTCTCCTTTTGTATAATACAGACATAGCCCACTGCCATTCTGATTTCTTCTGTTGTTGTGAAGGTCACAAGAGATCACTTTTATAAGCATTTGTTGATGTGACAGCTTGGTCCCTTTTCAACACTATGAGTTTAACACTTACATTTTATCTTGCATCAAAAGCATCAGTCCCAAGATGAGAAAACAGAATCTCACTTCTGTGCAAACAAAATAGGTTTCATAGAAAAGCAGAGTAATATATGTATATATTCATATATCCAAAGCCTATTTTTGAGCTATATACAGCCTTATGACTTATCTATTCAGTACTTCCAGGGCCTTAATATTCTCCTGGTCAATGTGATACAAGGTCTGATTAAATACAGACTCATCAGATTTGGGCTTTTAGGTTTAACATGCTCTCTTGATCACCTTGACATTCCACACTTCACTCGCATGAGCTGTGCTTTCAGAGGCAACAGTAAAAATCTTTCTCTCAGCACAAACAGAAGTGATAGAAGTATGCGATACAGGAATTACTTCCTGACCATAGCAAGAGCATCACCATTATCCTTGCATGTTTCATATTCTTGAGTCACTCCCTACCTCAAATCATCTTGAGCACACATCACCAAGAAAAAGGACACATATATGGGGGTTCTCATTTCCTTTTTGGGTTTTTATCCCTGACGTTAGTTAGAGAGGACTGTATTTTCCACATCTCTCTTAGTAATCAACTACCTGACCCAACCTTAATGCCCATCATACTACTTTACCGCTCCAGACTCATCTTCCACTCAGCAGGAAGAACTAAACACTTTCAAGTCACCTCAGATCTCTAGAGGCAAACATTTGTTACAGGTGAAGAGAACTTGTCTCTTCCTTCCTTCCTTCAGTACATGAGAAGTTCAGATATCCATCTCAAATCAGATAGTTACATGAGAGGATTTACTCCCCTTAGTAGAAAGGCAGATTAACAACAAGTGTTTGAGGAGCTGGAACCATCCAATAAGCATGGAACATAGGAAGAACTGTGATCAGATGTCAAAAGCAGGCAATGCTGGACATGAGCAAACAAAGATAATTTCTGCATATCACATTTTCTAGTGAATTGATTTGGCGCCATTCCCAGACCATTTTTATCCACTTTCCGCTTTCAATTAAGCAGTCAAACTTTCCTGGAACAGCCCAGTGCAGAAAGCCAAGTTTTGTGACTATTAAGAGAAATTTTAAATCTGACAAATACTCATTCTTCTTGCAATCTCTGGTATGAGGTTTATGTGAACACTTAACCACACTGAGCAGAGCTGGTTAATGGTAAATGCATATATTCACAAAGAGCTTTGAGAAATAAAAATGTTTTAAAAGACTCTTTAAACTGTTTTTAATAAAACTGCAGGAAAACAGCTGCCCATCAACCTTTTTACAAAGGAAAAATGTAACATAATGGAGGGAACAACTTGGGCACAAGTCACACTGTCGTTTGCCACTTTGCGAAACATAGGTCTTCTAATACGAAATTATCATAAATTCTGTTTTAATTTATTTTCACTGACTTTGATAATCTATCTTTGATAATCTATCTTTGATAATCTAATCTTTGATAATCTATCTTCACCTTGAGGAGTCCTAGAAGAGGCCTGCACAACATAAAGCCACAGACAACACAGAACTTCCAGAGCCATTGGCCTGACATACCAGCAACCTGGAATGATGCTTGGCCACCTGGAGACAGTCATAAAGAAGAGCCCCAGCTCTTCTGATGACCAGAAAGCAAACCTCTGCCATTGACACATCCCACATCCATTGGCCAACAACACATCCAAATATCTCTCAGAACTTGGGAAAATGAACAAGTTGCAAGGGACACTGGAAATTAAGAGGATTGGTAGAAGATATGGAAAATATGGGGAATAAGTGAGGTGGAAGGTGAAAGGAACAGGGACCATTTCACTGTACGGGGCATCAGGGATATTGCATTAGAGTAGGTGTTGATGAAGTGAGGATCTGAGCTTCCCACACATACACTCATATCAGATATCCCAGCTACCAACATAAACAGAACTGAGAAAAACAGAACATCATCTGGCTTTATTTTAAACTGCCCCTATAAAAGGTATCAAAAAACTGTCTCTGTCTCTCAGTCTAGAGTCTCCATCTTACTTGTATTTCACAGTGCTTAACCCAAGAGTTCTCTATAAACAGCAGCAAGTTTCTCACTTGTTCATGTGGCTTTTCCTTCAGATATGGGTAGTCCTGGCTAGATCCATACAGTTATGGCACCAACAACCTGAAGACCTCAAATGCCTAACTAAGACCAATAAAGTCCATGAGTCACAGTCTCAAGGGGAATCAGAGTTACTTGGCATGAACCCAGAGGAGGTCAATTGGAGCATGGGAGACTATTTCTAAATAACCCATAGCTTTGCCACCAGGAAAAATAAATAGAACTATGTATCTTGTTTCCACATCTTAGCTGGCTAAATAAATAGCTCTCATAGTGCACTCTCCAGGGCAGATTCTTAAAGTGACCTTGGCCTTCTGCTGCCCAGGACAGGAGAATGTGGGTGCACCCACCAAAGAAGTGGTGCATTTTCAATGCTGCATTCCTGGCAGCTGATCAAAGAACAGGCATAACCTCAGCCCCCACAGTTGCCTTCTGTTCCTTCCCAGTGGGAAGGCAAATCATGGTGCCACATAGCTATGAAGTGGAGAGAAGGCATCAAGAGCAAATACAAAGGGAGGATCAGAGAGATGACATTGGAGTATTCCTCCATAAGTTGGTTAGAGACTAATGTCCTTTCCAATTTCTGTGCTAATAGCCATAAAGCAGCAGTTTGGGGTTTTTGTTTTGTGACCAGCTAACTAACACCAAAGTAACCCACTCCCAATTTCAGGATAACCACAGCAACCTTACGAAGAGCTACACCAGCATCATATGGCCAGGAGCACATGCCAAACCAGACAAAGCACAGTCACTTTTTAGTCTTTCTTCCCATCTCAGAAAACCCATCCATAAGCTTCCCCCCCAATCACCCTACACATTTTCAACAAGAGGAGCTCAAAAAATAGAAAGACATTTTCACATGTACCCACCTCCTTTTGCTGATGAACTGTAAAAATGCCTGGGATTTTCAGATCATAGCTCTCCCAGGCAACACTGGGAAAGAAGAGCTGTAATCGACCTACAGTTTGGATTTCTGGTCTCAGAGACTACATTCTTGTTAACAACATCTCTTGAAGTTGCTTATTCCCAGTGACAGCAGCGTTTCCAAAAGGACTGCAAGCAAACACACTCACCACTGAATAATAACAAACTAATGTCTTTAAATAAGTTGCAAACGTGTTTTTAACCCAAAGCAGGTTTGTATGCTGCTTCTGATGTAAAACAGACTGTCTCCCTTGAGCCGCTGACCTTCTCAGCTGCTCCTAGTTAGTCCTAAATGAAACAAACAGCTTTAAGCCTTAGGCAGGCCAGCTGAGTGGCTACCAGGCTTCAGTTGATTTATGGTTCTTGCTCATTAAACCACGTGTAGGTGAGAGTCAAGTCATCTTCTTCTGTGAGCTAGACCTCAGAAAAAACCTTTATCCTTCATTTTACACTCATCCAAAGAAGTTTTAAGAAGAGCACAAATGTTTTAGGCAAAAAAAAAGAAATTAGGAAAGTGACCTAGTGATAAGGAAGTTCATGTGAACAAAAATTGATGTATAAGATACCTTTTTTCAAAGGGAAAATGAATCCAATCTTTTCAGCAATAAATAAAATGGCTTATTAGCAATACAGCTAGAATTTTATTGAGAGGAATTTTAAGTGTAGATTCTCTCATGTGTGCATGTCCCACAGTTCAGAACTACTCTTGAACACCCGATAAAAGGTAGAAACCCCCAAATATTACACACTGACAATCTACAATCATTGAAATCAAAAGCAGTATGTTTTTCTGAAGTCTTTCTCTTTCCCTTGCTGCTTAGAAGTGAGTATTCTAGGCCACTTTACAGCCTAAATTACAACAACCTTCAGCAGCAGTAGCTGCATCTCCAAATGAATCTCAGCAAAAAGCCAGCTTAGAAATGCATGACAGATACCAAGTTTTCTACTTCCCTCAGAGGAAACAGTGAAGGAAAAAAGCAGCTTTGCACAAAATCCATATAAAAAGCCTTTATGCAGCCAGCCCCATTGCTTAAGGAATAACTGATTCAGGCTCAATTCCCATTACACACAGATCCTGATCTATGAGGTTATCACAGAAGTAGAACTAACACTAATTTAACCATAACCAACACTTCCATAGAAGGAAAATCAAGGAACTGAGTGGAATTTGCTTATTTAGTTAAGCACAGGCATGGACCCATCCATCATTTTTGATTGCCTCAGAAGTCAAACAAACCTCTGAGTCTAACTCATCCTGGACACCCCTGTCATACATAAAGCAGCTCTCCAGGTTCCCTAAATCTTAAAGATTAAAGTTATAACATGAGGCAAGAGGGGCATCTTGGAGGGTGCTCAGATATCCTGAAACTGACAGGTTCTGTGTTGCTTAAGCAAATGTGATTATCACACAGAATTGTGTGGGCACAACTCATAGCAGTAAACTCTTCCTCCTGTTTGTAATGAGCAAGCCACGGAAACGTGTTATGCCCTTCTGTGGATGCTTTCTACATTACAAAGTTTGCCTTCAAAGGCATCTGAGGAAGTGGTCAGAGCAGACAACTTGGAGACTAAAGTTCAGCATTAAGATGGAGATATAAAATGGACTTGCTGTCTTCAGAAAGAAACAATTTGAAATATTTGGGCTGGGCTTAACAACAGGCCCAGATTAATATCAGTAAGAACTGTCATACTGCAAAAATATCACAATGACCTAGTCACAACTGTCTGCAGAAGGAGGATGGGGCACCAGTGCCACCATTCCACCCTACTTGCCCCTGGGCCTGTGGTGACAGAAGGTTCTCGCTAAAGTGGTCTGTCTGCTGCCAGCAGATGCTTCTCAAAACCCACTCCTGGCTGGGAAATAAAGAACAATACCTTACAATCAAACTGCCATCACTGTATAAGGTATGCTACAAATAAATGGCCACCAGCATGAATCATATGATGAATCACAGCATTAATGTGTCCTTCAGGGAACTATTTCTGCCTCTTAAAAACCCTGCAGATTTAAAGTGAGTGGAAATTGTGCATCCGCTTCTGATTTCTTTGTCTCTTCAGGTGGAACCAAAGTTTTATTTCTTGCTGTCCTGGAAAGATGAGTTCCCTTGGGGTTCCTGCCTACCTGACTGTCCTGATGTGTCTCTTGCTGTAGGGGGTGATGACTTTGAAAAGCAGCTCCATGGCTCCATTGATGCCAAGTGTAGTTCCTGTGGTAACTAAGACAATAAAAGAGAAAAGCAGTCAGGTCTGAAGCAGGTGGCCTGCCACATTGTGTTTAGAGGTGATGCAAGGTAGGCAGTAGCTGCCCCTGCGGCTACAAGCAGATTTCTCTGGGCTCCCAACTGGACTTCACAGATCATTTTACAAAGAAACTGAAGCCCAAAGCTGTCTGTGGACTCCATCTGAGCCAAGATCAGACACAAAACTGGTCCCACAGTTCTTCCCTGAGCTCCTCAAAGCCCCTTTTCCTGTAAATATTGTATGTCCAGAGATACAAATCACAGTTAAATAGGGTCACCTCCCAGCAAAGTGACAGGGCTCAAATTCATTCCACATTTCCCACAGGCAACTCCACAAAGACAATTTATTTCATAGGGGCCTGGAGGGCAGAGTTTTCTTGCTGTGCTATTATTCTGCAGTATGGAAGTGTTTTTGCAGGGCAGGGGTGTTCCTGAATGCAGCTTAATTTCAGCTAGGCCAACTGTACCTTTAATCCCTCACATGTTAACACACTAGAAACTTTCATAGATAGATTCTGCAATCGATTCCAAAAATGCCTGATGCATCAACAAGATGTTTAGCCAGACCTCCTGTTGTAGTTTGAACCCAGCCAGGCAGCACGTTCATCCACTCAACCCCCCTTTTCTGCCCCCCCCCCCCTT
>NDXB01010997.1:46638-69338 GCA_002631895.1 Agapornis roseicollis | reverse complement strand
GGGGGGGGGGGGGGTGTGTGTTATTGCTTGGATGGCTTTGGTTTTTTCCTTTGGCTTTTTGAGACCATTGGTGAAAACAAATAAGGAAGAAGCTCAAGGGAGATGATGTTTTAAAAAAGCACTTTTAGGAACTTCTTTGAAGAAAGCAACCAGGTACTGATAATCAAAGGGAAAGCTTAACATCAAGGTCATGTTTGATCAGATTCTTCATTTAAAAGAGCAACTCCTTCCTTCCACTTGACAGCAAATGGAGTGGAGCTCCAGATAACCAGATCTTCTCCAGTTCCTTTCTGCAGCTTTGAACCAGACGGCTGGACCCCACTGCCTGCAAAAGCTGCAGCGCCAAGACTACACCAGACAAACTGCTGGGGTTAGCTATGAATAAACTGATGGCTTTAGGTCAAAAAAGATGTGAAGAAAAGGAAGGTTGATTCAAAAGTCCAGGAAACACCTGGAAACCATCGTTCTGCTTCTGCTTTATATTCTTACCAGTTTCAGAGGCCACGGATGGTAGTCAGGACTGGCAGAGCTCATTTCTAACAGTAAGGATTTAAGTCAAAATCAAAGGGGGGAGGCAGGGGAGAGCCCGACCTTATGCAAAAAGCCCAAATGAAGATTTTTCTTTCCACTGCCAGACACTTAACCACTACTTGTTTACAGCTGCTTACCATTGTTCTGGCTGGAATAAGTCAATCTGCAGAACAGTAATTCCTCTGTGGGCAAATCGCAGCCAAGATACTGCTTCCTTACTCTCACTGCTGAGACTTACAGTGAAGTTCTATTTCAAACGCTGAATAGCAGCTCCTGATCTGCAAAGACTCTTCCTAAAAGGAAACTCTACAGAGAGTAAAACCATGCAGCTTTCAGCTGTTTTCATTCATTTCCTCGGTAAGAGAGAAAACAATGTCCCTGCCTGACCTGCAGATTTGGAATCATTACCATACACTGAGAAAATCTGAAGTCACCTGTCAGAGATAATTATATTTCAAAAGAACTAATTAGGATTCCACTGAATCCCCATATCTCTAACTTCCAAATCATTCCCGTTCTGTTACATGTTAATTACTGAGAACATGATTAATACTGTCATTGCAACAGTTCATAAGCATGGTGATCATGTATCACAAGCACGCAACATGCCAAGTCACATACCAAGGCGTTGACATCCTCGGTTTTGTAGATCAACATCCGTATCTCTTCTGGATCACCACTGAAAATCGCTTGGACCAGTGGCGGCTGGGAAAACAAAAGAGAAGAAGCAGCGTTACAGGTTTATTTGTTTCCTGTTTAAAAGGAGAGCATATTATCCCTGCTAACATTTACTTATGCTGCTCACAAACATTGTATGACCCCAGTAACACATCACCAAGAGTATCTCACCAGCAAGAACTATCAGTTTGCTTGAGGACAAACTGAAATCATGAGTGTGTTTGTACGTATAATGAGTGTGTATGTGCAGAAACAGGGACCCCCATTAGAATGGCAACTTTTGTCAACAACACGCAATTAGCCCAGATGTTCTCCTTGGCATGTAAGGGGGAAGCTAATTACATCAGATATTGCTGTATGCTTGCTGTTGGCACAGATTAATGGTCATGCAATACACATTTAGAAACAGAACATTATGCAGATAATGAATTTCTGGGTAATTACTAAACATCTTGTATCTTTTTTTACTGAATAAATATGCAATGAGCACAGTTAATTTTAACCACCCAAGAAGCGAAATAATTATCTTATTGTTTCAAGTCTGTTATTATGCTATTATGAATCAGAAAGCACAAATAAATAATCAGGCATACGGGAGAAACAATATGCCATGCTCATTCCTCTGGCAGTGCTGGCATCACTGCCCGTCAGTGGGAGGGAGCACTGCATATGCTCAGCTGCTGTTACACTACCAGAGCTGGCAATTTCAAGTCCTTCCACCTAGGTTTGCTCTGGACAAATATCTGAGTTATTAATTGAGTTGGCAGAACCTAAGCTAGTGAATTACAAGAACTTGCTGCTGGAGACTCGTAAAAGAAGGGGACAAATTACAAAGACCCCTATCCCCTGAAGCACATAGTTGAAACAGGCGGTGGCCCCACTTCCACTGTCACCTGTCCTAAAGGCAGTGTGTGTCACCCTGAGCTTGCTGCCCACCTCCAGGTTGCCTCGTGGTCCTACCAGCAGCAAAGAGCTTGTGGTGCTATGTAATCACCAGAGTCTAAAATAACTCTGCAAAATGGAAGCACGCGGGACTACTTCAGCACATAAACCCACAACAGTTCCTAAGGCTGCAGAATTTAACTAACTTGTAAAAAGATTATCTCAAAATTCATTAACAAGTTGGAAGAACAGAGAAAATACAATTTTCACCCAATCTTTTCACTGCAAAATTCATCATAGTCAAGTGTGGAAAATACATTTCTAAGTTGATGGTGTCTATTTTAAGACATATTAATCCCTTATGCCCTTGAGAAAGATTCACACTGGAATTTCATTCTTGCCACTCCTCTGCTGGAAAAAGGACTAAGGCAGTATCTTTTATCATAACTGTCTGCAATCTTTTGTATTGCAGTGGATGTTTGGAAAAGAAAGAAAACAAACTGCATTTCACTTGAATCATTTAGCACGCTTCCTTCCCAGCCAATGTCAGAACAGCCACAGGGTATTCCCCACCAGAGAAAGCAAACACCAGACCTCAAAGTCTGGTCCCTTCTTCCTCACCTGCCAAGCTCAAACCAGAATACAGCTAAGAGTGAGAAGGACTCATTTCTGCATTTTTCTCTACTAAAAGTAGTGGTTTGAAGTGACTCTTTAATCCTCTGCCCGCTACTGAAAATGTCCTCTACTGAGTGCAAAGCTAACACTAACAGCTATGAAGAACCAGTGAATGTTTATGAAATCAGAATGCTCACACTGAGGTATTTCCATTTCATGTCCATTTATCCCAGTATTTAAATAACAAACTAAACAGGAAAGCAGTGAACTCAATTTCAAGCTAAACGGCAACACAACCCAGTGGCCAAGCAACAAATAATCCCAGCAGCTCAGATTAGTCTCTGAACCCACTTGTAGGTACACCAGCACTCAACAAAAGGTATCAGCCAGGCTCTGATGACACATACACTGAGATTTAAAACAGAGTATCAGAACCAAGACAAACACTCAACAAACATCAAATCTGTTGAGTTTTGGTTGGCTGGTTGGTTGGGTTTTTTTAAGTTAAAATACTGTTGGAGGTGATGCCTTTCTTTTAATAGGGTAAGAATAAAGTACTGCAAATTGTTACAGTAATAAAAGAGGAAAGGTTACAATAAGAGAGTTTGAGCCTTCTTCCCTCTGCCAGGAATACGGATCAGACACCTGGGTTTACAGGGAATGCTTGACCTTTTTAATTAGCATCAGCTACTTAACATAGAAGGTAGACTAACACCTTTAAACCTGGAATGTATATGAAATCCCCATCTCAATTTTTGTCTACCACCACATATCTACATGCAGTTCTTTATATCAGAACCCAGTATCTATTTGTTGTCCCTCTGAAACAGTTTATAAGCCTCAGGCTGCTGATACACATAACATTTGCTGACAGGAGAGAGCTGCCATGTACTCATTTGCAAAGGCTTCAGCCCTTCAGCCTTTATTCCCATGAGATTTACCTTTTATCAATTAATTACAATAGAATCTATCACTGCTAATTGTAACAGCAAGAGACAGAAATAACAGCGAAAGATCAGAGCCTGTGAATTGGAAAGAAGAGCTAACACCGGTACAGTTTAATAACCCATCCTGAGCCACTGCTGTGCAGCCTTCTCCAGTTGGGCATTTTTCTCATTTACTATTTCATGATTTTACTTCATTTTAAAGGTATTAGCTCTGAAGTGAGCAACACCTTGAAGAATCTTTATGACATAGTAAGGCATGTTTCCCTGTAAGACTCACAGTCATCTACAATGACCTGTTTAGGAAAAATACGCCAGCAGTATGTTGCAGCACTCTTGCTGCAACTGAGAATGTGCATCCACATCCATCAGTAGGATGGAAAAAGTATTGCTCTGTTCAACAGCTGACAGTGATGAAATGGAACTTGTGCAGTTATGTACGTGGTGATGATGCATGTCCAATGACCTGAACAGATTACTTTCTTCGTGCATTCATGCATGAACTTTTCATAACTTCATTCTTTTCCCCCTAAATTCCTGAAGGGCAGATGACAACACTTTTTAATTATCAAAGAAGGATGCAAAATATTTGGGGAAATAATTTCTAAAGCTTATGACAACATCATCGATGGCTTATTTCATTAACAGAAATACTTTGCTTTAAAATTCTTCACATTCAGAAGTTGCTAAACACTCCGAATAAAAGAATAATAAGAACAAACAAAAAGCAAGCGCAGAGCAGGTTATCTACACCCATTATTAGAATGAAGCAAGGAGCAGGTTTTGGAATGATGAACACCCGTTTCATCAGCCCAGCTCTCCAGAGCTTCCAAATTCTCACAGAGAGTTTCAGCTGGGATTGTTCACACTTTTTTCCCTAAAATATACACCAGCAGCTAACAAAAACCTTTCCATGTCACTTTTACTACGGAGTTACTATTACAAGTATGAAGCTCATCAGCAAGTTTTGATAGAGTGTTCTTTACTTTTTGCTGTAACTAGCCTCATTGTAAAAATAAGGCTATCTGCAGACATGTTGGCACCTATCCCTATCCTTACCACATACAAGACAATCACAAGCTGGACTTCAACCTACCAGGTAAAACTGGGGTAGAATTAGCTTATTGACCTGAAAGCACAACGACTTCTTTTAAGCAATAGAGAGCTTAAACCCCCCTGGAAGAATGTCTTGTGGAGCCAACAACCCACACTGACAGAAACTCATCTGGCCTTGTGACATTCCCCTCCATGGATCTGACGGCACAGAGGAAAGCCAGGTCTACTATCCAGCAGCACTGGCAGGTCTCTGAACCCCAGAAGAGATGCAGTATCACAGCGGACTGTCTCAAGGATCATTTCAATTACTATGTCTGAAGTGGGTGCTGAAGCTCCTTACTAATCAGTTAGAATTTTCGCCAAGTAACAGTGACATACATGAAGTATTTTGTCTTGATTTTAGATGTCCTGACTCATTAGCAAGGACTTAATTAATTTGACAGGAGCTGGAGGCAGATAGAGGAAAGGATTATCAATTCCTATACTGATTTGATATAATATACCATCATTCGGTCTTGTGAGTGAAAGAAGTTATGTATTGATCTTTTACTTGTTCTAATCACATTACATCAAGTTGCTGGACTAAACACTTGCATATGTCCATATCCTCATTTCTCTTTAACTAGCAAGACAATGTAGCAAGACACAAAATCATTTCAAAGTGGTATTGATTGTGTCAGTGTTTTGCCAAACATCTCTATCTTTTTCTGCAAATACTTCCATTAATCAAGATTACAAGCCTGTTCGCAATGTCACAGTGCATACATACATCTATTTCCTTCCACTGGTCACAGCACAAAGACTACTCCTCTTCCTGGTTTTAATTTAGGACTTTCTCTCTCTGAGCATACGATACATGAATGTCTCAAATGCTGTTTTAACTTAAAAGTCTGTATGAGTGAAGAGTCATTAACAGGGTTTCTCTTAATTCTTAAGAGCACATTTTCCTGGCGCTTAGTATTTATACAGTTCCATGCACAGAAATTACTCAACACTAACCACTATTTTAACAAGCCTTGCAGTCTACTTCACTTGCATCAAGGGTTAGCCTTTTACTACGTTTTAAGAGCTGATTGCTGAGTAAATACAAAGAGAATTTTGCTCTCAATTTATCATCACTTCAAAGATCGCACTTCTTATTGCAATTTCTATATAGCGGTTTATTGACAGCAAAGTACATTGACAGAGCTAGTATTTGGAGAAGAACATCCTTGGATGGTTGCTAAGGGATGTTTCACAGCAACTAGATTTTTACTGAGCAAATCCTAAGGAATACTTGTTCAAGCGGCTGAAAGGCCAGTGGAGAGAATCAAATCCATAAATAGAGTGACCCTCTGGAAGCATTACGGCAAAGTGACAGCACTGTTAAGTGAGTTAATATTCCTACCTAAATAACCTGGACACTTCAGCATCTCAAATACTGCAGGAGAAAAGTTTTTAAATTGATTTAATTTTCATGTCCTTCCATTTGCTTCTATCCCAATTATTTGTAAGGACTGCACATGAAGCAATGCAGAAAGGACATGTATGCCCAAACCCTGCTGTTTATTTCAATTTGTTCCACTGCATTTCCGTGCCCAAGGACTTACATGACACACACAGGTATTCAACAAACCACCAATCAACACTCCTGAAAGCAAGAAAACCTTTGGCTAAATGTCCCTTTCAAACTTTGAGAGATCTTTGTGCTGTTTTTAAGCTACCATTTAAAGGACACTAAAGAACTGTGTTCTGACAGTTCCCCCATGCCAATGACTTTGTAACAGCGCACTGTGCTCTAAGTTGCTTAGAAGGATGTGGTGGGCATTTAAGTTTCATTGCAAGAAATGTTAAGTTTTTCCTGTAACAGCTCCTCATTTCTCTCCATGTCATTTGTAACAACCTCTTTCTATTCAGCTTCCCCAAAACCTCAGGCTGTGTTCATCCTTCAGCCCATAAAAAGGACTTTAGCACTGATAGTGCATGGCACACAGGGAACATACTGCAGGAGCAGTGGGGAATCGATCACTGCTTCATTTGCTGTTTGCTCTGCTGAGATTAGGAAAAGATGTATGTATAAACTGTAACTAGAGCATATGTTTAGCTCCAAGAGCAACTTTTAACCTAGATTTTTAAAGAAAGAGGAGCTGGAGATGGGGGGTCTGCATTTGCCAGGACAACCCAGCATCTCCTGAACCTGACCACAGCCTCGGTGCCTAAGAGCCTGTCCCTCCAATCTGTTAATTCTAATGGTGAACAACAAGTGCATCAAGACACAAAGAAATGCTCAGTGACCAAACGTGAAAATACCCCAGTGCATGCCTATGTCTACCAGTCTGGTCTAACTCTAAGGTGCAGGTACTAAACAGCACCAACAGCATCAGGGGAGGACGCTGTTGGTGCTGATCAACTGATGTCTGCAATGTTCAGTGTGTTATAAACAATGCTGGGTTTGTATTCAGCGCTTCCTCCCATCTACCCAAGATCAGTTAAATGCTCAGTAATGGATAAGTGGTTCCGGATTTTAATTGTTCACAAATGTCTGAATAATTCATGTTATGCTAATGTGTTCTGCAGGTAGTTCCCACTTAAGCACGCACCCAATGAAGACTTGAGTATTTCCAGAAATCCTTGGTGCAGAAAACAGCTGGAATACGGCAATTCCAACATGATCACCAGATACTGCCATTGCCAATGGCATTAATAAAACCTGAGTTTAATCACTGGTATACATTGCTAGCTGGACAACAATTAATCAGAAGCTACCCAACAGCTACAGAAATACAGCAGCTCCAACCTGACTCTGTTGAGCAGCTTGGGCAGACTGTGAAGCTGCCTGCAGCCTGGGAGGATGCCCACCCCTCTGCCTGAATTCTGGTATCAGGTACTGATCAGGGTGAGAGGCCTGAAATTCAGGCCTAACAAAACACCCTTCTGCATCTCGAGGATGGAAAAATCTAGTCATCAGCTTCAGGCGGTTTTCCAAAACTCCAAGCTCTCCTTCATTACAGCTATTGTACATCATTAACAGAAGGGAAAAAAATAGCAGCATCACTGGCAAAGGGTTGAAGTAATAGCAGTAAAGATGCCTGAAACAAGATTGCCCCATGACAAGCTGAAAAATACCTTCCAGCAAGGCTCTTGCTTTGAACATTGTTTATGCTATGTTTGGAATAAGACAACCTGAACTGCTTAGAGCATGGCTCAACTGTGAAAAGGGAGCAGAGCCATCACAATGCATCCTGCATTACCTGCTTTTAAATTATTTCCCCTCCACACCAGTTAGGCCTTTGCAATAGCAAACTGGATTTAGAACTGGAAACCCAGGCTGAGCTCCCATGAGCTTTGGGCTCTCCGTTCCCAGTCAGCTGGACCTGGCTTTCACTTACACCCCACCCACAAACTCCATGTGTCTCCAGACAAAGACAATAGATCTGATTCTATAATTAAACACAATCACAATTAATTATCTAGTAAGTGATGTGCAAACCAGAACATACTTCAGTTCACTTTCCCATAAGCACACTGCTTGCGAAGCAATGAGAATAAACCTTCACACCCCTGCCTCCCTGCCACCCCCTGCACCCTCCCGTTTTTGTCCTCCCTGTGCCCAGCTCTTCTCCCTTCTCTACTTGCCTTCTCCAGGAGATTTAAACCTTTGCTTCTCCCTTGGCTGCCCCATTCCTATGCTGCTGCAGCAGGGGAGCTGGAGTTCTTAGGTGATGCACACCTCAACACCTTCAACTGCAAACACACACTATCAAATATACACTTGCATTTCAAGCAAGTGACAAAGAAAACCTTAAGCAAAATGAAAACTATCTGGGGAAAAAGTATTGCAACATACCGAGACAGCTGAAACTTGGACACAGCATTCATTTAGTCAAGCTTTCATGATACTTAAAAAGGAAAATAGCCAGGATTGACTCTCCTTGTGCAATGCTGGATCAAGCCTGGTATTTCTGTTCGCACAATTTCTGATATGCCATTCTGGACGGTCCAAAACAAGCCTCTCAGCAGATCTATTTCTGGCTGTCAGCTTGGCTCCAGATTTTGGCTCTCTCCCATTTTTCATTATGAAGCCTATCAACTGCCCCAAGAATTGCTTATGTTTCCAGGTGAAGTGAAGGTTACATCCTGCCGTTCCTGGAATCCTGAAATACCTCTACACACCAAATGCACTGCAAGTGGCCTATGTTTTGTTAAACTTATCAGTTAAAGGCACTGAAATATCTCATGGGATGTTAAATTTAGATCACTTCTAAAAAGGAAAAGAGCTAAGCATGTTTAATTCAGCTTGGCCAGTGTCCTTTCCTTCATTCTCATTACTGGAGGCTGTCCACCACTCTTGACTTAAGTGGTGGGGTTCTTGATTTTGGCATTTGGGGATGGGGGGATGTTTTTCTAAGTGCCTGCAGATCATATGAGAAAATTAGCTAATAAATCCTGTCTTGAAGTTATATTAATCAAGTGGAGACAAAGACTCGGCATGCTGCAGGCTAGTTAAAATAAGAAAGCATTTTCTAAAGGAGACAAAAATAAACAGAGTAGCATAACATTTGTTATATTCACCAGCATTTGTTACCCATTTTAGCGTCTGTCACAGACAGCACAATAAGATCTGCTGAAATATTTGCAGAGATTGAGGATAATCAATCTAATGGTATCCTGATTTTTTTTCCTGTCCTCTTTGTTTGTTCAAAGCTTCTTGGGTTTTTGTCTTGATACAAAGCATGTGTTGTGCGATATCTCACGACAAAGGTATCAATGACACCATTAAATACGGTGATGGGGTTGTAATGGCACTAGCAAAGAAAGGATCCAATTGTTTTTATACATTCCCAGCAGTGAGTGCTGCACTACTAATCCATGAACACTTCTTGTCACATCTATATTTTGACTTCCAGAGCTTTTGCCTTCCCCCTTCCCACCTCCCCCATAATCCATCTATCATCTAGGCAGAAGCAGGGAAGAAGGCCTGGCACCAAGACAGTGTTTCTGAACAAGAGTACAGCAGTAAGATCTCTGGGGGCACAAATTCCAGCTGTGTAAATCAGTTTAAGTGAAGTCCCAAGTGAGAGGCACTGTGCCATATTACACCACCTGCTTTCAAAAGAGCCCTGTGCTTTCTCCCCAACAGAAGCACATCTGAGAGGTGGCCAGGCAGCATGAGGTTATGAGCCTCCAGAGAAATAAACCAGCTGGCAGCAGAGCAGCAGCAACACCAGTGACTGATCTGCTCCTTGCTAGAGTTTTAATAACAACACAGTTAGGGGAGAAGCTCACTTCAAAAACATCAACCCTACCGAAGGCTTCATTTCCTGCTTGCTTGTCTTCAAGTGCACGAGCAATTCCTTTTTCAATCAATTGCAGAGGTGCTGAATTCCACAACAACGAGAACAAAGATTATTAAAGCCAGTCCTGTGCACAGGGAGGATGCTCTGGGGAACAAACAGGTTCGTGCTGGCTGCAGCTGCACACCTAAACTGACCCGTCGCCTCTGTTCAGTGGCCCCACAGCCCCACAGCCTCTGGAGACTGCTGACATCCTGCCTTTACCCACTCTACCAGCAGCAATGGCAGCCAAGAAGAATAAAAGAGAAAACAGGAGAGGAGCGGAAATGTTGCAAGTTTATCTTCCTTCAGTTTATCACTTATGAAACCCCTCTCATTCTTGCCAAGGTAAGCATGAGCAAGGACCTCTACACACACTGCCGCTGGTTTAAACAACCTTATCACACTGTTGCTTCAATACAGCAGCACAGTGAGACCTGCCTTTCTTCTGGCATCATGGGCACTCAGTGGTACAGAATAATAGTCCATTGACTCTCTTTCTGCACTATAATTAAGTGCTATATCTGATATAGCCAGCATGCATTGATACTCATCATACACAGATTGGGACTTCTGCTGGTTAACAGGGCCAGGTTTATATTAATGTACACACAAAGAAGGCAGCTATGAAACAGACAGTGCCCTGATAAACTTGCAGATACTTCTGAACTACAAGAGACTACAACGGCATTGAAGGGCAGGTTCCAGTGCTCCAGTGCAGGTTACAATCACCTCAACACATTATACAAACAACTGGACTGGAGGAAGATGAGGCATATGGAGGAGAACACAGCATGTCTGTTAGAGAGAAATCCAGAGTTACATAGCAGTTTCATATAAGAAAGAATTTGGGACTGCAGTTGCTAACTGAATGTAACTCAACAATGTTATGAAAGAGGAAGAGAACTTAAAATAGCAATGCGGCTTGCAAAACACACAGTAGTCCTTCCACACTGCTCAGAACTGCTTAGGCTGTGACTGGATTGAGGCATTTGGGGCATCACTTGACTTGGACACCAAAGAGAGCTCTAAAACATGATTTACAGGGAAGATCCAAACAGATCAGAGCTTTGCAGCCTACGCAGAAGAAAATTTAAAGGGAGCATGAGAACAGTTTGCAATAAAGGCTTGTTACTAAAAGAAATCATTCACTTTCTACAGATACACAAGACAAACAGAGCTTGAACAGCAGCATGCAAGGAGGATTCATCTCTGCTCCATTAAAGGCAATATAAACCAGGACATTGGTTATCAGTTCAGCTCAGTTACAAACAGTGAACTGCAGAAGACGATAATTTTAAGAACAGGACTAGTCTACTGATCACTGAAAGTCAAAGGGATTCCTTCCTGGCTTTTCAGGCTTTCGTAGGCAAGAGAAAAAGCAAAAGAGCCCAAACAAAATTCACATCACACTTACATAGACATAAGGCTTAAAACAAAAAAGCTACAGCAGACTGCACTTCCAAAAAAAAAAAAAAGCAGAGAATGTGCATTTTCTAGCATTTCAGATGGATAATACACCATAAAAGAGGCAATTACTTAAATAGTGTGGCACAAGGTGCTAGGGGAATTTCTATATAAATATATATATATATATGTATATATATATTTCCAAAAGCTCCAGGGGAGTCTAGTGCCTTTGGGTAGAAACACAGTAACGTGTGGCATGACCCCAGCAGAGCTTTCAAGACCCTGTCACATTCACTCATCAGAGGTTAATTACAGCTGTGGCTTTCTTCACTTGCATCCACACGCCGCGTGTCTGTTAAGGACAGATATATATTGTAGTCACAATCTCACATGTTCTGGAATCTCAACTTCTTCTTAGCAGTTATCTGCAACACTTCCAAGGTCCTGCTGTCACAGGTGTCTAAACTAAGCCCCAGACAACAGCAAACTTCTGGAGTCATGAAAGGGACATAAGGGAGGGAAAAGATATTTTGGGGACTTCAGCAAAATCAGCAACATCTGACTTGCTTGGTCTTACCATTGTATTACAGGTGAGTCTTGCTCAGGTTCAAGTAACTTCCCCTTGCACTGCACTTCACACACAGCACCTCACCACTGCCTGCCCCTAAGCACTGCAGTGAAGCTCGTTCCTCTGATGAACAAGTGCCACCCCAAAAGCCTTCCTTCTGCCAGCTCCAGAATAACCCAGAGAATCTTCCAACTTCCTTTCTCATACACTGCCAGTGCCAAATACACCTTAAAAAGACGTTAACCACCACCGTTTATGTTTCCTGATTTAAAGGGTCATGGAGCTCACAGTGCACTTGAAGAACACCAGGGTCGGTTATTACTGTTTTCATAAAATAGCAAATCCTTTGCAGAGTTTAGTCATTGGCATTCACCTTATGCAGAGCCAGTATAAAATTCAGATTAAAAACATTTAACTACTGAGGCTGATGACAGTGTTATTTCCATTACTAGCAGAGTAACTATGTGCAAACATGCAGATCAGTCCATAACAGCATTTCGTATCTTTCTTTACATTAGGCATGCTGCAGTTGGCATGGAGCTCAGCTCAACAACCAAAGCAGATGTTTTACCTCTATTTTGAATCTGGAACAGATTAGCAAAGTTAGCTTGATTCAACATATCCCGATAATAGTCTCGTACTCATCATCAACCAAACTATTGAAGCTGATGGGGAGGGGAGAGAGGAGGGGAAATGTCAAGATCTGCTGGTGAATGCAATGTCAGGTAGCCAGGCCAAAGGAATGAAATGGGAATTTTAAAAGGTTTCAAAATTGGCTTCACTTCAGAGACAGTTCAGCACCTTCCAAACGCGATGCATCAGACTGGGAGAAAACCAGCAGCGTCAAAGTGACTTTGTACAGAGCCAAATTAAACCAAAAAGAGCCTGAGAGCTGTAATGAGCCATTACACTTGTTTTTCCAACAAGTCACCATCACAAGGTATGAACACCTTGGTCTGGATACCCTCTGGAAAGGCTGCAAGATGTCTCCAAGGCTACTATCACAGTTTAGAGACTCAGTGTGAGCCTTCCCTTCATCACACAGAATCCCATGCATTAAATATGTCTCTGTATCTGAGAAAATTTCATCTTGAATGAGAAGAATGAAACAGAACTGTGAGCATATGCATTCACATCAGATGAAAAACAGGATACATCTTCCTTCTTCTCAAGGAGCTTCCAGCCACAATCTCTTGCTGAACCTCCTCAACACTGAGAAGGGAAGCTTGAAAGGGCCTCAGCGCCCCAGACCGCAACACATCTAACTCATTATGTACACACAGTTATCTTTGCTATTGCTTCCAGTTCCTACCATACAAGAGGTAAGGTTTGCAGCCAGACACAGCCCAGCTATGTTAGAGACCCTCCCTCTGCTCATATCACATCTAGACACATTAATCCTCTCTGGTCTAGCATAATCGTTGTTCAAATGGAGCCTTCTTTTCTGGAGACAAAGGCTTGGTGTGTGAGTGCTCAATCACAGAGTGACCCATGTGGCATGGTCAAGACAAGCCCCACTCTTCCAAACATCAGGGGAGGGCAAAGAATCATCCAGCAAAGAAAAGGCAAACACAGGAGAGGGAAAGACTGCAGTGCACTTCAGATGCCCTTCTGCAACACAAGGTGCTCAGAGAAGCCATAAGGAAAGAAAAAGGTCACTTTTTACACAATCCTTTTTAAACCCAAATGGCAGGTACCATTTGTAATCCCATTTATTATTTTGCTAGAGAAACCGTAGCTCGTTAAAGCTGCAAGTTAATTAGACTTGCATAGCTTAACACTTCAGCCTCCCATTGATTTTTAGTGAGCCATTCCAATTCAAAAGCAATTAACTTAATACTTGGTGCTGGGTGATATGCACCATGAGTCTGATGCCAAAAGGCATGCTTGAAGAGAGGAATACTTTAAAGCTTGATGAAAAGAAACATAAAATAGTGGTTTGGGTTTTTTTTAACAGAAGGTTTATGTGAAAAAACCCAACAAATCTGTATCTTCAGCCTCTACAGACTGCAGATCCTGATCTCCTTTCCAGTTCTTTGGCAAATATTCCTTAGCCTGGTCAAATTTAGCCTATTAGTAAATATGTGACCTCACTACAAAACAAAAAGCAACCCACCACCACTTAATCATCTAAGCATGGAACTGCTTGTTGTCAAGGCAGTGGCAAGTGCTTTACATTCATTTTTGCCTGCGCTGTTAAGCGGGGCATTATCCTCAACCTCTCACTAATGACAGCAGCAGCAAGAGCTGGTGACAGCTTGATCAACTGCCTAATGAGATCAGGAAAGCTGAATTACAGTAACCTAGCTAAGTGATAAAACCAAACCAAAACAAAGGATTTCCCAATCCGGTCTGACTTTACTGTTCTTTTATGATTCCTTGGCCACCCACTCTGGCCACACCACTGCAGATGCCTGTGGTATTGGAACATTTCCTTTTAAGTGGAAGCTCTTCAACTCATGCCCATCAGAGAAGACTATGTTTGAGGAGAAGCATGGGGAACACATCTGATCTGCTGCTAGTTACCCAAGATGGATGCTTTGTTAAGGGATCACCCTACTTAAGATGACCCCCTATGTGAACTGAAGAAGAAGCCGGTGTTAACATTCCAAAAGGTTTTCCTTCCAAAAAGTTCCTTCTTTCTACAAGTTTTCCTTCTACGTGCCACATAAATGCCACACCAGTGTCTGTGACATAAGTTAGTAATCATCCCCTTTTGTTTCCATAGTTCTTTACAAGTGACTCAAGTAAAGCATCAGAAACTAGTGAGATATGACAACATCTATGCTAGGGTCAGACGTAGTTCCTCACTTGCTCAACTCTGTTTCAAGGAACTGGTTTGGTAAACCACTGTCCTGTTTTGCTGTCTGTTTGTCCATTCTCAGGCCACCCTGCCTCGCTGATCTGCAAAACAAAGCAAATCTCTCTGCACCTCACAGCCTTCTCATAGTCCCTGTTAAATTCTCACCTGCTTTTTGTGGTGATGACTGTAATTGAACACCTGTATGTCTCCTTCTCTGATGTCTTGTTTACACTGACCTTACCACTCACTGGCTGCACAACACTTCAGAAGAGTATGGAGGAAAGCACAGCCTTGCTGTGTCACAGACCTCAGATCTTCAGCATAGGACTATCAAAGTGCATTCAAGGCCCACCTAACATGGCTTGCATTTAAGTTGATGGCAAAAGCATTCAAAACTGACTGAAAGCAATGCTTTTAAAAACCCCCTCCCTTAACATATGAAGCTGCAAGACCTTCTGGAGGGGTGGGAAAGGTTTCAGAGGGGTGGGAAAGGTTGTGCCATCTCACCATCTTAATTCACCATTATTGCAAGGAGCTTAAAAAAAGGAAAGAAAGGGAAGAAAAGAAGAAAAGGAAGCAGCCTCTTCCCAAAAGTCCAATGAACTGTTTTCACTAAGGGTTTTGCTCTTGCAGCCACTTCACATAGGGTCCAGATTCCCTTTTCTGGGGAAAGATGAGTAGGACAGCAGTTTCTCTACACTAGCCTCACTGACTAACTGAAAGTACAGTGTAAATGGAACTTGCCCACGGGGATTTCAGTCCCAAAACACTGAGCTAAAACAATGCTTGGCAGGGAGTTTAAAGCTGTGTGAATATGGCAATGCTAGCAAAAAAGGTGGATGTATCCTTCTCCATCCCCATGAGATGCCTGTAGAGATGATTTCAGGCTGTTTAAACACAGGCAGAATCATGAGGCAGTAACTAGAGAGAAGAGAGGGAAAACCAAATCTTCCTGGTGAGCACAAGCCACCCACAGCACCCTACTCTTCTGCTTTGGACTGGCCAGCTCTGTGGGCTAGACATCAGATCTGACTGGACTAAAACTGGGACTGCACTGGTCCTGCTCCTCCAAGCCTCAGCAGGAAGGAACTACCCTGCTACATGCCTTGAGTAAGGCAATCTGGCTTTTCAGTGGTCTTATTTACAACCCAATTCAGAGTTCCACCTTGTAAACTGGACATCTTGTGAAACTTAGAAGGTGAAATCCATACAGCCACAAGCAGCTGAGTGAAACACAGGAAATCTCTCATTCCTTTCCACATCACAGCAGTGGGGCAGACTGCATGTTTCTGATGTATTCTAACTCCAGTTCACCTGCTCCCTGAAACTGCCTGGCTCCCAGAAGCATTTAATTATTTCTCACTTGAATTTTATTGAATTTTATTTCTGTCTCTACAAGAGGAGAAAAGAAAACCCCCAGCTCTGAGTCACATTAAATATTTGAGCACATTTCTGCAAACCGAGAACAAGACATTCCTAATCTAGGTCATCTTATTAAGATATTGGTGTCACTGTGCTAAATGTCTGCTGCCTAAGAGAGAGCTGCCTCTAGCTGACTTGCTGCTCTGACACACATTCTGAGAAAAGCCTCAGGAAATACTTTAAGGAGGTTTCTGTGAAGACAGAAAGAGACAAATCACGTTTCTAAATGGCTGCACCCAACCCCAGCAGCCGGCTCTGTTTCAGATAATGGAAGTACCACAGAACACAGCTTGCTCTTGTAGGAAGTAAGGACTGATAAATGCCAGTCTTGCAGTTTTTCACTGGAGGGTTATCCAACTCCAGCTTTCATTCTGTTTGCTGTATTAAGAGAGCAGAAGTTGGCCACAGCACACTCCAAGCTTGGTAAGCACTGTTCAACAGCAATAAGAGGGGGAGGAAACCACAGTTGGATGTCACTCGTCAGCCTCCAGCCACACTGGACACAGGCTGGATATGCGCAGTTATGCTCAATCCCAAGCCAACATGCCCTTCGCTGTGCAAATCCTACATCTTCTCAACCAGCTATGTCTTTCTTATTGACCAAGTTCAGCAACTTTCTTTTTACCTCCTGACAATTAAGGGTGAACTGATCCTTCCTGCTAAAATTCCCAAAGGCTTGGATGTCACAGGAGAGGAAGCCCAGGAAGCTGTAATTTTGCAGGGAAGAATCACAACTGCTACAGACAAATTAGCAACAAATACTGGAAAGCAAAGAGGAGTAAATACTCCCTCATTTACTACAAGCATGAGAGCTTGTAGATATTCAAACATACAGGCTCTCTGATGATGATCATCCATGTCCTCCACAGCTTCCCTCCTGGCTACAATCTCAGAGACAGACTCCTCCTTTCCAAAACAAGGTCACTTGGAAAAGATTCATTTTTTACGTGTGATACAGCAGAGGTAACTGGATAGATAAAAGGCTGCAGCAAGTCAGGGGTTTTTAACTGCATACGGAGAATTAAATGTGTTTTGAATTAGGACAAAAGCAGAATACCCAGATTGAGGTCTACGCCTGAAAGCCAAGTCCTGATATGCAGAGTGTAAGGAAAGCTCACCATGTGCACAGGCTGTACTCCAACTTCTCTTGTTTACTGAATGGAAGCCCATTCATTATCAGCGTAATGCATGCCAGCAGCACCAGTGCACTGTGGCTCAGGACAGACAGCAAGATGCTTTCCTGCTGTTACCATCAAACATGACTCAGTTTTCATGCCTTCATGAAGAACTCATGCCTGTCATGAAGGTGAAGCAGTTTTCCTAGCATGAGTACAATGCACAGTGCTGTCTCCACAAGCCTTGACTGGAAATTCAGAAGCAGCATAATGAAAAGGAGATTAAGAAATGCAAGTACTAAAGATTACATGGCTTTAAAACAAGAGCAAACTTTTAGAGTTACCCAGGATGGATTTAGGAAAGCTACAATGTGATCCAGCACCCAAAATGGTCACTTCAAACGACCCCATAGTACGCTACTTAAAAAGTCAGTGCTTCTGAAAAGTCAAGAATTACACCCTGAATTAAGAGCTTTCAGGTAATGCCTGAAGCTTGCCCAATGACGGTGATGTCTTCGCACTCCTCTGCCTGGAGTTTAAATTTTAGAGTCTCCAATTTTTGTTATTTTTCAAAAGAAAGTGGTAAGAAATTTCATTCTCAGTCAGCAACCACTTCCCACATTCATTTCTCTGAACTATTTCTCACGAATACTGCTGCTCAAACAACATCGTACGTGCAAAGTGTAATTAAGATGCTCAGATAAATGAACAAATGACAAGTTTGTCTGCATGATGGGAGGTGAAGAAAGCCCACACCGAACAAGCTGGAGGTTCCTGAAGCCTACAGGGGGATAACGGCTGGTTTATAGTAAATCAGAATTGTGCTGTCTAAAACTGAATAAAATGGACAGGTAAATGAAATGCATTTACAAACCTCCACTGACAACTACACTCAAACCTATAAATTAGAAGAAATGGACAGATTAATGCCTCTGCCACCCTGTTCTGCCAAAGCCATTGCAGGTGTCTCATGCAGACCATGTTTTATACACAGTGTGTGGTACAGCAGAGGTGCCAAGTACTTCCCCCTGAGCTGTCCATCCCCAAGGCTTGGCTCACTGAGGTACCACAAATACTGCTCTTATTTCCACTGTTCATTCTGGAAAGCGCCGGAAGTCATTCTGAAGCAGCTAAAGATATGTGCTATTGCCTCCAACCTAAACAAAGCACTCATTGCACATTGTGTGCAAGCTAGACAGCTAGTGTCAGAACTGCACATGGCCAGAAGTACATATACTGGGCATGCCAAATTCACAGGTTCTCTAGCATCTCCTAGCATCAAAAATGACCCGTCTGGTTTGTCCCTGGGCCTTCCCATCACAGACCTCGTGGCCAGAAGGAGTGAGTGGGTTTGAATACCTCCTAGATACTGAAGGCCTCCCTTCTACTCATTCAGCATCTCAGCAGAAGCCACCTGAACAGTTGCATTTCCCTTTTCCAAACTGGGGCCTAGAGCCACCACACTTTGCAGCTGGAGACAGGGATACGTTTTCATCCTGCAATCCCAAAGCACTTCATAAGGGTGGACCACTGCTTCATAGACTAAGAAACAAGCCCAGAGAAACACATGTAAAATTGTTACAGGGCTGATTCTCCTTTCAAGTATTTTCAGCTTTTATGCTTTTAACATCTGCAAAGCACTTAAAACATTTCTCCAGTAGCTTTTGCTGAGTGACAGCATTATTAAATCCCATTAAGTAAATGAGCATTTATAGAATTGGTGATAAGTTCTGCAAATGAACTCCCAGGCACCAGAACAAGAAGCAAGGAAAAGTTCTCTGCTCTCCTTTTCTTCCTGTTCCACCCAGAAAAGGCATTTATGTGAACAGAGAACCAGGCATTCAGATGTCTGTATTGGCATCACAGCGCTGGGGTCACATCTGCACACCACTCATTCAAAAAGCTAAATTTCAACGACCTTTAGGATTGCTTTCTGCCATGACTGCTCATTCTCACTCCCAGCCATCCGCTTTCTCCTACGGAAGCAAGAGGTCAGGCTGTGAATGTCAGCCCTAGCCCCTTTCCAAGGGAGGTGACATAAAATCAAGTCAGGGCTTGATTTTGTCAAATGCCACCTAGCTCTGAATCAGGCTGCAAAGCCAAACATACTTAGAACATTTAAAGGCCATCCATCAGAATATCAACTGCGGACAAAGATTTCCAGAGGGAAAATGTATGAAGTGACTGAAAACCAAGTTCACATCAATGAGGCAGAACCCAACACAGGGAGTTTCATAGCTTGGGCACTGTACACACTGGTGGAGCAAGCAGATGAGAGACACTGAGAGTACCAAGCTGCTCAGGCCTCTCATCCTCTACAGATACAAAGCATCCTGGTTATATCTGGGGAACTTGTGGGAGTCAAGAGTGCAGCTGTGTTAATCACAGCTACCCAAAAGCCAGGAGAGAAGACCTGGATCCTGAGGAAACCTAAAGATGAATCACTTTAGGGAGTCTTTTTGCACATGTGGTGCCCCTGCCACGATAACATTTAATTTCCATTACCCACAGCTAGACTCCTTAGACCTGTGGAACTGCTTGTTCCCATACTGGCCCAGAGGGACTGCTGAGCAGCCCAGGGACTTGTCTTCCCCCCTTTCCTAAGCAGCCAGCCATTCCTTGTCAATTAGTCCCAGCGAAAGGAACTGGATTAGTGATTGTTCACTTTCTAGCACAGCACTGTCTTGTATCACACCAAAAATCCACCAATGCCCTCAGTCACACAGATGGCACAGTAATTAATGTACTGCTAGGAGTGAAATCATCCTCCCCACCCCTTCTCCCCATGGCACTGGTTCAGAAATCAAAGCAGAGCAGCAAGAAGGTCTGTATCCCCAAGACCCACACTTCACAGGATCTCTCACTTAGGTACCAATTAAGACATCAGCTGCCCAATACTCTCAGAGGACAAAACACACCCCATATCTAACCAGACAGCATCACGTCAGAGAAATAACCAACCCTTTTGCATGCCCACAGCACACAGGAAGGGAGGAAGGGAGGAAGGGAGGAAAAAGAGTAGGTAATTATACTGTGCTATAGATACAGAAGATGAAAAGCGCTTCATGGAAAGTATAAAACAAGAAGTATATGTTGATTTTATTTGCCAAAATGTTTAACCATAGGCTGTTTTTTGCAACTGTATCTCACCGAGCTGTCTAAATCCACCACCAGCCATGGATTCAGCAGTTATTTACAGGCTCATACTGTAACTCTGGAAGCACTGCGTTGTACACCCAGTTTGGTCACCAAGACATCTGCCCAAAATGAGACTCTGGCTGCAAGCATCATTGCACTGATGATGATGATCCCTGAAAGAGATCCAAAGCACCAGGTAACTCTGACATGGGATTCACCGATAAAGTCCCTTGAAAGCAAAAGAGGGGTTAATCTCTTTAAAGAACTATAATTAGCTGGACAGGAAAGTCAATTCTGTCTTCCTGATTCAGCAACAGCAAGTGCCAAGTGTCTGAACACACATGCAGGGAGAGCAGACACACACAGCCTTCAAGAGCAAACCCTGGTCCAGCCCTGTTCCTTCAATGCAACCAAGCACCATGTTTGGCTCCCTGCTCCGACACTTGCATTTACATGAGGGATATGCGCTGAATTCTCATTAGCAATCTTCAATAGAGAGTAAAATGCTTTGCTGCTTTGCTTTTTAAATGCAAGGAGGAAACCCAAACTGTGCCATACCCATCTATAGTCAAAATATAGATGATTCTCGTTGCTTCTTTTTTTCAAAGACCAAGCAACTTTAGTATAACACAATTAGAGTAAGTGGATTCTAAGTAAGACCTTCAGAAATAATCAGTTCATGTAGTCGATACAAGCAGCGTGCTTTGTAGGTCTAGTTCAATAAAACATTAAATGCAGTACTGGGTGAGTTTTGCAGTACTTTATTTTCCCCTGTTTATGTTTGATTTCGTTTATCATTTGAGCCTCAAGTCAGGAGTTCAGTATTTAGTTCCTATATTTAATTATGGTTTTTTTCATCATGGCCTTTTGCAGATAAATGTGTAATCAGGGTGGTCACTGTAATATAAAAATTACTAGAGTGAAAAGAATGAAGTAATAATGTTCTCCTGCTTACATGTAATGGTGTATGTTAAATTCTAGAAGGCTGATTAAAAAAGGGCAATGATGTCATGGAATGAAAAACTTGTTAATAAGCCCTCGAGGAACAAACAAGCTAAGTAATGGAAAAAATTAACACCAGAATATGAAACTATCACACCTTTATACAATATCAGGGCCCATTCATGCTTAATAAGATGCAATAAAAGCAAACATAAACTGAAGTTCAGCTCGTCTATCACTTGCACACTGGGTCAGTGACGAGACTTGTTATTCCAGTAAAACAAATGTGTCCTGATACAAATTCCTCATAACCCCAAATCCTCCTGTTTCACAGCAGCATAAGGAATGCTTTTTTTTGACCATGTCTATGTGCAGTATGAGCACTAAGCGGTGATAGTGCTGTCATCACTGTTACCCAAATTTCACTGTCTTTGCCCACAATGAATCGCTTTGTTTTCTGTGATTATCCAAAATAAAAGTTGCTATGGACCAAACATTTCAGCTAGTGGAAAACAGGGAAATTTGCTGTAAAACCGGCTGCATAAAAAATTATGTTTCCTATGTATTTCCAGGTAGTTCTTCCTGGCTATGACTGTGTAATATATATATATATATATATATGCTCTCTCTATATATATTCTCTCTCATAGCTTTGTCTGGTTTGCAGTCCTGTTCTCTGCACCTTTTTCTTTGTTGCAGTCACTGATGAGACCATTTCTTCCTGCAGTAATTACTCATTTTTAATGGGCACCATCAGTCCTCTTTTTTGGCTTTTTTCTTTTACTGTCAAGTACGTTTTTGACATTAAAATCTGATGTAGCCACATAAACCTTCTGAAAATACGTAACAGTAACTGACATTTTAGACAATCCTTCTTTAGGAAACTGCAAGGTTCTTCTTATCTGTCCTGGGTTCAGCAGTTGCAGTCAGTTTTTCTTCTCTTTAGTAGCTATGTTTTGACTTAGCCCGGGAACAAGGCTGATAAGGCCGATGTTTTTGGTTGTTGCTGAGTGATGTTTGCCCTGACCAAGGACTTTGTGAGCCTCATGCTCTGCCGGGGAGGAGGGGAAGCTGGGAGGAAGGAGGGACAGGACTGTACTGACAGGACCAAACTGACCAAAGAGGTATTCCATACCATAGCACGTCATGCCCAGGAGGTAACTGGGAGTGATCCGGAAGGCCTAGTTCTCTCGGGGTGGTTGGAAGAGTTGGTCGGTCAGCACTCGGTTGGTGGGGTGTCGTGAGTTATCTGTTGTGGTTGATGGGATGCTGTATTCTTTTCCT
>NDXB01010997.1:29231-46358 GCA_002631895.1 Agapornis roseicollis | reverse complement strand
AAAAAAAAAAGAAACAAACAAACAAAAAAAACCCAAACAAACAAAACCCAAAAAACCCACTTGCTTTCTTGATATTTAAACTTAACCTCTGAGATACAGAATGAGACATTCCTGTAACTGATCTAAACCAAAATCCAATAAGTTTCTGATTTCTAGATACCATTTTGACATTAAAAAAAAACCCTGTACAAAATTTGTTTTATTAAGAAATAACTGATGCTAAAATATTATCTTTTAACCTGTCATATAAATAATTCTATGGCAATGTAACTCTCTTTGCTACAGAATATTCAGCCTTCACCCCTCAGCAGGTCAGTCTAGGCATCACTAAGGTTTCACTTGGGCTTGAATTTGAGAGTTCAGAATGCATACAGCTCAATTTAACCCAATTTGCAGGTGATTCTCACCCAGTGGTTATGTCTGAGATTTTTCTGACTAATATCAGTAATGATGGAAATAGAAATCATTTTAAAAGAATGCACTTAGGGAGCAGATAATATGTGGTGAGATCATTATGTCAGTGTTGAAATCTTGATTTTTTTTTTAGAATATAGTATTTGTTACCTCCTTTATTAGTGGTTCGATGTTTACTAAAGGTTGCAATGAACAAGAGCCCAGTTTGTCCTATTTAATTGAGCTTAAAAACTCACTTTTATTTTTTTTTCTTTTTGTTTTCTTTTTTTGCTTAATATAGGGCATAATGCGTTCACATCGTCTTGGTTTTGTTTCACGCTTACTTTTTTGGAAGCAAGTATATATATTGCAGTATCTGATGTCTGTGACAGTTTTCCTTGACAAAATGTTTAACAAGGAGTTGTGGCTTCTCATCCTCATGGAATTTTTCAGTATGAGACATCTGTCTTGTTACCAATAGCACTAGAAATTAAAATCAACTTTAAGAACTACTAATTAAGGTTCAATACACAAGATCTTTTAACACCCTCTACTTGCCAGAACAGGAGTTCTGTGAATACTACTATCTAATCACTGCCAAGCAGAATCACACATGCCATCCAGCTAAAGCTTTGCTTAGCAATAGTTTAACACTTAAATTTTGCCCAGTACTGTCTGCTAAGGTGACAAAGTCATAATTAGCAGCTTATTTATTTTCCTTTCCTGCTTTGTGCTGTTTTACAGACAAGTAAAAACCACACTTTGAATTAAATATTTATGCATTTAATTCTAGAAAATGCAGTTTATAACACAGTAATTTTGTCACCAGGACTGTGATATAGGTGTTTTACTGAACTGTGCATCAATATTTAAAATTCTGTTCCCAGATGGGCAAATATTGATTGATATATCCAACTACTTGCAATGAGAATTGGTGTTTCAACAACTGTGTCTTCCATCTGTCTATTCAATGCAGAAGATTATGCAAGTAGCACAAAGCTGGCAGCACCTCAGAGGTTAATTATAAATGCTTCTGACAATGTAATCTAATGACTTAAAGTACACTTTATTTATCATATTGTTTGGTGTGAGAATGTTAAGTTTTGTACAAGTTAGGAAAAGTTTGTGGTTTAAATCAACATCAGCACTTTTGGTTTATGCCTGATGTTCTCAACCAGCTATGCCTGGAATGCTGCTATTTTGGCAGAGGCACATGTATAAACTCTCCATATATTTTTAGAAGGTAATTCTTTCTTACACAAACACACACACACACAAGCAAAGCAAGCACACTCCCCATAGGTATTTCTGTCCCCCTGATGTCAGTGAGACTTTTTGCATAGGAAGCATAACTCTAAAGTACTGGACAGTGAATAAGCTTTCCACTAATGGCTTCTGTAACTCTCTCCTGTTTAGCTGCAGCATATCTCTCACTACTAAAAAGAAAGGTTTGATTTAGAGTTTGTTCTAGCACCAAACATTGAAGGACTCATATCATAATCCATCATCCTGAAGATACAAATGAATAAGGCAAGGTCTCCAAGTGCTTTTGCAAAAGTATGAAGCGTTAACCATTTTCACTGATAAGACAGGTATTACTGGGACATTAAAAGCTGAAATGGTTCAGAAATCTTTAAAATAGCACTTCTCCGCTCATTTGAGATTAACTGAGATTCCCATCTTCCCCTCAGTACTCTTAATTCTTTGAAGCAGAATCCATCATTTTATAATATGGTTTTGTATAGTAACCCACAAAAAAAACATTTTTATTTCAACCTCTAGATACTATAAAAAATTAAAATTAAAAATGGCTTTTTGGTATCTGAAAAAAACCCCAAAATTCTTAAAATGAGAAATATTTGCTTCCATGACCAAAAGAAGTTGTGTAATGTCTACAGCTCACTGGAAGTTTGACATCAGGGGAAAATACTGCATTAAATTACTGAAGTGTAATACATATATACAACTAAGAAATAAGATTCCTTTTGAAGTAAAGTTCTTTGTACTTTCCCCTAGTTGTTTCAGCATTAGACTTTGTCACAAAAACAGCTTACATATGAAATAATAAATAGCCAGATAATAATAATAATACAGAGCAATAATTACCATGAGTGCTTAAGATAAAAGCAGCTGAAATGTTTCAAGCCATAGGCCTGTTGACTGAAATGTATCTTTTCAAGAGCAATGATGCTCAAAGCCAAGTGAAATGCATAGATAAGACTTCTATAATCTCTGTAATGGAAGGCTACCAGAAATTACACTTCACATACCAAAAAAATAGACTTGTTTAGTATCTGCACAGCTCCAGACATTAGACAGCTTCCTCTGTTTTGGAGAAAAAAACACCTGGGCATATCCTGATATTCCAATTTACAATCTGTTATTCCAATTTACAATCTGTGGAGACAAACCTAAACAACAACAACAATCTCAGTTCAAGCTTTTTATGACCTTTTTGTTCTAAGGTTTTGGGCACAGACTCTAGCATTCTCCTTTCTTGACCATAACTGAATAGTTTGCAGTATTATAATATAATGTATTTATACATTTTTTATATATTACATACATTTTTATATATACTACATTTATATATAATGAATATAATGTATTTATATTCACTTTTTCCAATGGGAACAAACTTTGAATAAAATGAGTGATCTCACCTTGCATCTTCTGATTCTTTCTATGCTTTGATTTTATTTTTTTTTTTAACAAAGGAGCAAAATTTAGTGAAATGTTCTCTCATACTTCCCAAATAAATTGTGGCATAAGCTGAGAACTGTTAAGTAAGCAACTCAAGTGGATTCATAAAATATCTCTCTGCTCTTTGTCAGTAACCGAACACAAAAATTTTTGCTTGACGTGTAGTGTGATAGATGCAGAAGTCAATTTTGCTACAGGAAGCAATAAATTTCTTTTTCATTTAAATTAATAAAAAGTGAGATTCCTAACTCACTAGGGATAAACAAATTCTTGCCATCTATCATAAAGGTAGCACAGGCAACATATTGGAGTGCTCCCAACAAATGCAGCTGTTGCTTCTCGTTAGAAGACATCAGCTATGAGCTCACAGGTCCAGCAGCTGAGTAGCCCAGATTATTCAAAGTTTTTTATTAATACTGCCAACTGAATCAATAGATGGAACAGCCATGCAAAGGACACAGCACTGACACAGTGTGATCTCCTCATTTCATTTTCCAATGAGCAAAACATGGTTTAAAAAGACCTTTATCGATGTCCCAAACCTATTAGAAACAAAGCATGCTGGAGAGAGACTGGCAAGAAAAGGAAACGAAGACTGCAGCAGACACTTAAAATGGGAGCCAGGTGTTCACCATTAAAACCTGATCTCCTTGCTGACAATAGGAGGGGAAAGTGCATATTACAACTCAACAGAGCCAGAAGATAATACCAAGCAACATGACATCTTTGACTTTCCAATAGGCATTCACATAGACAGGCTGAAATACAAGACAGAGATCAGCAATAAAAACTTATTTGAAGTATAGTAACTAGTGCTGGCAGGAGACACTTCTGTGAGAAACCTGTATGGAAGATAACACTACAGAAGTGATGGTATAAAGACCCAAGTGCAATGGAGAGTAGTAGCATATAGAGGGGAACCATTGTGATTACACTTGTAGCATCACACAGGTCTTGGAGATCCTTTATTTTTATGTACAGTATGCTAGACATGAATTAGCACCATAGGTGGCTGCATTTGAACGTTGTTTAGGAAATGGAAGGAAAAAGAAAGAGGCAAATTGAGAAAACCTTGCTCATGAAGCAGTATACCAATTTACTGCATCTGTTACGTGAGGGACCCCTATATCTGCATTTACAAATAACTTTTTTAACAAAGCAAAGGCAATATTGTTCTCAGCAAGGCACAGCATGCTCACATTCATACTAATGTTCATGCTGCTCTTTCCCCTCATTGTGTTTGTCAGCTGTCAGCCTCTATGAGAGCTGGTGAAGTAAAATTAAGGGGATTCAGTTTCTTCGAAGCACCAACATTCAGAAACTGCCAGAGGCGGAACACACGGGTGCTGCAGTAGAAACATACTGAAAGGCAGAAGACAGCAACAGAAAGGCACAGAAAATTTTTAGAGAAAAACAAGATACAGAAAGAAAAGCAAAATTACTGTGTGGGATACAGTGTAAAGTATAGCCTCAAATTTCCAAATGCTGGTGTCTCATGGATAGTGTTGAATCTTTATTTTTCATCCCCAGTGTCCTGGGTTTAGAAGTAGCAGTAAATTTTTTCTCCTTCTTAGTAGCTGGTACAGCACTGTGTTTTGACTCAGCCTGGGAACAGAGCTGATAATACGGATGTTTACTCTGACCAAGGACTTTGTGAGTCTCATGCTCTGCCAGGGAGGAGGGGAGACCAGGAGGAAGCAGAGACAGGACACCTGACCCAAATTAGCCAAAGAGGTATTCCATACCACAGCATGTCAAGCCCAGGATGTAACTGAGAGTTACCCAGAAGGGCTAGTGCTCTGGGGGGTTGGAGGAGGTGTCGGTCGGCGCTCGGTTGGGCAGGGTGGGGTGAGTTATCTGTCGATGGTTGGTGAGATGCTATATTCTTTTCCCTTGTTATTTCCTTTATCATTATTATTGGTGGTAGCAGTAGTGATTTGTGTTATACGTTAGTTACTGAACTGTTCTTACCTCAATCTGTGGGAGTTTCATTCCTTCAATTCTCCTCCCCATCTATCTGGAAGCAGGGGAGGGCAAGAAAGAAGGGTTGAGTGAGTGAATGAGATGCGTGGCTGGGTTTAAACCACGACACCCAGGAATTGGCCTGACTGCAAATTCTTATACAACACAGTCGGCAAGGTGGTTATAATACCATAAGAAATAAGGCTTGTATTTATCCTGCACAAAAGTGCCAACCCTATACCATTCAGATATGAAAACAGGATCTCTATTCCCTGAGAAGTGTGTGCTGCCTTTCTTCACAAGGGTGGGACTTAACTATACAGTTCATTTCAGAAAAAGGGTTCAGGATCAGACTCATATTTGTACACACTGGTTAAGTATAGAAGGAAAATAAATGCTTTTAATCTGTTTATATCAGTACTTTAATATTTCTGGGTAAGGGGCTAGGATTCAGGATGAATATATCACCAAGTCCTCAAAAACTGTAAACCTCACAGCCAGAAGGGGAAGAGAGGGAGGCATTCTCTCCCACCACCTGGTTAATGTATATGTGATCTCAGACTGTGCACCAGATGTGATGAACCAGAATTTATTTGACAAGCTTTGGTATAATGTTCATCATCAGGAAACAAAGAATTTACACCAGCAGGTCTGAAAACAGAATCTGACAGACTGACTCAATATGATCAAGCTGTTCGGTCAGCCAAGCTCTTCTAATGCCCACAAATGGGAACTGCTAAATGGGCTGTTAATCTGGGTTAAAGTGTCTTCATGTATAAAAGAGGATGTTGTGCATGTGTACAGATAAGCATGGGGTTACATGTTTGCTCCAGCTGAGACACTTACATGAAGAATGAAGTATCTGAATGAAGTTGGATTTGTTTCTGACTTTTTTTGTTTGCTCATGCCAGGGACAGAAAGAATTTGACACCTTATGTGGGGTTTTTAAATTAAATGTAACTCTAAAAAAGTTGTTATCATCATACTGAGCCAACATATGCTACAGCCTACAGCTCTGACCAGAACCCATGAACATACCCCATTCTTAGGTTTAAACACCTATCCTCAGTTAGTTCAGCCTCAAGCAACATAGCATTCATCATACATTGGCCCGAGAGGTATTTTTCAGGGTCCTGGACAGCTTTCATCTCCTATGCTGCTATAGGCCCATTACTGCTTGATGAACTAATTAACTTAAAACTCATTCTGCTGGTTTAAGCTTCAATCAAACCTTCAAATTGCAGAGTAGAGCTTCTTGTGTTAATTTTTCACAGGCACCAGGGTTACGGTAAAGCCAGGAAGGCTGTCCAAATTTTCAAACATTCTCTATTCTGCAGTGCTGGGGATACCATAGGGATGCCAGTGAACTGAAGCCACACCACAAGGCTTCTGACTTTTTTTATTATCAGTGAATTATGCAATGACATTTATAATTCTGTAATTGGCATCATTGAGAAATCACTGCCAGGGAGGAATACTGGAGATGGTTTTGGAGGAGAATTTTTGCTGTATTATTCACTAGATGCTAATCTAGTGACTGATCTAGTGACTAGATGCTAATCAGTAGACTGAGCAGCGTTTGCTGCAGAAAGCGATGAAGAAACTCTAAAATCACCCATCTGAAAGAAGACAGGAGACAGACCAACACATAGACAATAAGCAATCACAGGATAATAACAAAATAAGATAAATGAAAGTTGGATCTGGATAGCTGAAACCCACTAAAATAGATTTGAACACAGAATTTCTTCATACTAAAGACTTTAAACAGATGTCTCTGTCTCAACAAGATAGAGCAAGATTTGACAAGACTTTAAAAGATCTTAGGAATCGGAGTAAATGAATTCCCACTTGATGAAATCAGTCCACAGTCTTGACTATATAAACAGGTGAGGGGTAAAGAGAAAGAGAGAGTAGATTTTTACCTTTATCCATATATTTTGTGGGCCAGTTGTAAAGCTGGGCAATATTTGGTTTTCCTTATTTTTAAAATTATGTGGAAAAATGAGGTAAGTCACATAAAAAGATCCACCGATACATATTTAGTGTTGTAGAAAATATCTTACAAAAAGAATGTGAAAGAACTCTAATTGTTTAGTTTATCAAAATGACAAATAAGAAATGTCTTGAAAAACAGCAGTAGATTGCAAGAGCCTTTGTAATCTAGCAAGACAAAAGTCAGACAAATCAGAAGACATATTCTTAACTATATTTTAAATGATACATCTGCAGAAACTGGTGGTGGATTCACTAGAATGTCAAGATCTAACACTGAAATTGGCTCCCGTTCTGGGGACAATAAGCTTTCGCTGAGCTTTATCAAAAGCACTCATCAAATATCAGAATTCATTGAGGACTGCAGGACTGAAGGTGAAATTCATCGTGCATATCAAGGATCAGACCACATGATCTCCTGTTGGTAAGCAGTCAATTACATAGCAGGTCCATTGACCTCAGGTCCTTTGAGGGGTCAAGGAGATTCGAGAGACAAAAGGTAGTTATGCATTGTTTTGTTGTAGACTCTAATTGCATGGGGGGAGAATGTCAGAAGAATCTATTTTGAGCACTTACTTCAGCTTTTCCAAGGGAACTTCTGTTAATTTTCAGCCTTAGTCTGCGAATAAAACAGGATACATCTGATTGCTAGAGTGAATACTAGTTTTTTTTCCTCCCTTAGCTATGCATTTCATACTAGTTCTGTAGGACCAACCCTGGAAGAAAATTAATGCTCTGATTATACAATATTGCAGTGTCTCAGGTAACAAACACATGACAGCTATTTAAACAATACCTGGGTAGCCAACCGGTAAGGGTGGCATTAATGATTTTGCAGAAAGTTAACTAAGTACATCTATCACTTTGTCATGTAGGGTAAAAGAAATCATCAGTCAAAGAATAAGAGGAGAGCAGTCTATGCTTCCTTTTCTTGGTTCTGATGAAATCTGCTCCAAGAATCAATACACTTGGAACAGTAGATATCCTGTTCCTAATTCAGGCTGATTAAATGTAACAGGAATAGAAAGAGGAGAAGCAGGGCCACTAACTGACCTGTAAGCAAACAGAAAGAAGCATATTATAGGTCAGCAAAACAGCAGGGATTTACTAAAAGGCAATGGTCATGCCCTAAAAATCTATTCCAGGGACTTAGCACTCTAGTTATCTTCAACTGAGTTTTCACCCTGGCCAGGAACAAGCTTTGAAAATCCTCCTACTCATGCACTGACTGCACTCCCATGATATGGTATTTGTTATCTTCCTAAGAAAGTCCATGTTGAAATTATCCCTCCTTAGAACAGATTCACAGCTGGAGTGAATTAGCACCTTCAACTGTAACCTCAGTTTACAGGAGCTGGTGTTTCAACTAGCTGATTTTTACAGATACTCACTGCAGTAAGCAAGTCCACGAGTCCTCTCTTCTTTCTCCCGTGAAGAACCGGCATTGCACACACCCTCATCCATTGTTTTTTCCATTTGCTGTGTGTAATACAGCTCCACAAGGAAGCTCCCAGCACCTGGAAAGCTTTTTTGATCTTTTTTCTTTCCTGCTCTTTGCTGAAACTTTATCTTTCCAATAGGGCCTGAAGAGTGGTATGGGTCAAAACCGTACAAGGAGTGAAATATTTTTGTTTGGAAGTGTGTTTTAAAATTATCTGCTGCTTTTCTAAAGTTTGGGTTTGTTTGTTTGGGGTTTTTTTCCTGATTTTTAAAAAATACATTTCTACACATTTTAGTTTCTCTTTCATTTTCAATTTTGGCTTCCTTTAAAGAAGGAAAAGTAGCAGAGGAATGTAAAAGTAAAAAGTAAAATAAAAAAGATAACACCAGAAAGCCAGAACATTATACCTGAAAGATTCCAAGTTAAAAACAAGTAGTTTTCCCAGAAATACTTGGAAAATATAGCTATCATTTAAAAAACAAACCAAAACACAAGTTAGAAAACATCTCATGTTTTTAAAAAAGCCAGTATTGTACTCTATTTTCATTTTACTTGCATTAATAAAATATACACTGAACTCTTTTTCAAAAGAACAGCGTTCTATAAATAGTTATCTATAAAGATCATCTACGCCTTGGTTTTAATTATTGTGAAACAATAATTCGGTTTTGTTTATCCAGGTGTGAAAATACAATAAGGAAACATATCTCTACTTTATCTTCCTAGAGCTCTGTTGTTGTTGTTAGCAATTTCCTCCTCCTTCTTTAAAGTGTCATATATCTCTTCAACTAGACAAACTCATTATTGTGTAATGAATTAATTGCTCAGTAAACAGCTTGTATCAGTTTGAGTGGCAGACAGGAACAGGTTGCTCTTGTAGCAGAGGGCAGACACAGCACCTGATGGCAGCCTGCTTAAATTCCACCCTCAAAACTTGTGACTGAATCTGCTGTGCTGCCTATTAAAGGGATTCAAAGACACTCTGGTTCTTCATCTTTCACCACCAGGAAAATCAGTTGGACGTCCCCCAGAGGGACATATTGGAACTTGCGCAACACTGAAGAGAACTCATTTTTGCAGTGGCCACTACTGCGAATATCTTTGAAATTAAACAGGTAGGAGAAACAATTACAGTAACTTCATGCTATGCACTATTTCTCTGCACCGGTGATTTCTGTATTAGTTCCTCAACCATTAGCAATTTGATTAAGAAATGCTGTAAAGAGTAGCATATCCTCTGAGCTGTTAGGAACCTAAGCACCACAGACATATGTTGCTCATCTTGCTAGTTCTGTATGTGGATCCTGCACAGGACTTCCCAACCTACCAGCTTCAGGCTCAGGTCCCACTCCAGCAAAGCATGTAAGTGTAGGGCCCTTAAGTGACTGCATGGGGATTATTTGCTTGCTTATAGTTAAATGCACGCTTAGATGTTTTGCTGGATGAAGGCCTAAATTACTTCAAGGCAGCGTTCCAATCCATACTGCTTAGGGCATGCTGAAAAGGAAAGAAATATTGGTATTTCTCACTGCTCATTCAGCTTGTGCTGATTTTCTATTCTCATTGGACCAGATAGCAAGGGGCAATCACTGCTTCACATTTGTGCAGAGTCACCCTGTCACCCAGGTAGTACTGGAACAGCTGCCCTCCTGCTGCATCCTCATTACCAGGGCGCAGGCTGCTCCGCTATAAACAGCATTAAACAGGACTGCAGGCAATCTTACTCCAGGACTTTTCTTAAGCTTTCAGCTGCTGTTGGTTTATTTCTTCTTCATGTGGTACGTAAGATACTTCACAAAGAAGCTTTTTCAACTTGTCTGCTAAGAGAAGTAGGCTGAATTGTTTTCTGTAAAAACTCCAGGAATCCAAAATCTCTTGTCTAAACATTGAAGCAGCATAACAGGGTCTCCCACAACATTTGGATTATGTCAGTAATGAGAACAAGTTTCCCAAGATACATCTAACCTTAAAACAGTAGGAAATGGGCACATGACTGCTTTCCCTTCCCAGCTTAATTTCCTGCTCAAATAAATAGGATCCCTCCCCTGATCACTCATGCAGTCAAAGTAGTCAGCCCCTGAGCCAGGCACGCTGTACCTGTGACAAAGCATCTTAAGCCTTTGGGTTGTAAACACTTATGTCTAAATGTTTAATACGGATCTGTGCCCATAAGAAAGAGACAGACCACATGAACAATTGATCCGTGGAGGGAAATCTGGAGCATTTCTGCAAAACTCAAGTTACCTGTTACCTATGTTCTTCTTTGGCCCTGATCTACAATCAGGGTTGATTAAGAGCCACTTGGATCAGGAAAAGAAGGAAAAACTGTTCTTACTGTGGTGCTGTTCTCACCTGCGTTACTTTTTACCTTCCAACACATGAACAGCAGATCCTTCAATGGTTTCCTAGATTCAGATTCCCCCCACCCCTTATCTGTAGACTAGTGTTTACCTATATCACAGAAACTCTTCGAAGAAAAAGAATGAACAGCTGAGGAGTACTGACATACAAAAATAGGAGATTTAGAAATGACTTAGATAAGTCTAAAAGATGCAAGTGTCAGTTTAAAATGGAGACCACAGTAATTACCAACCTAGAAATATTAACATCCTCAGCAGCACCACAAAGGTTCCAGCTTGTGTCCTGCAGCCCTCCCATGCCTCTTCTCACCTCTTTCATTAAAAAACGTGACATTGCATTAATGTGCCCCCAGCTACCGATATAAACAAAAGCTACACCCCTGGCTGTGAAATTTATGTGACTGATAACAACAACAGCTGCAACAGCTTTTCTGTGCTGTGATGGAAAACAGTAACATAGGAAAGCTATCTGTAAATGGCCTTGAGTAAATCCAACTTCTACTAAGCACAGAACTTCAGGTGCTCAGAAGTTCACAGCTGCTGTCCTTTGGGAAGTTGCCCCCTCCCTATGAGGATGCAAGGACATGAAATTGCAACCCTATCCTTTGTCAGAGTAAGATCCCAAATGCAACTGAGAATCAGGCACAATTATGTTTCTCTACCAAGTTAAGGGAACAAAGGAAAAATAAAGGTAACACTATCATACCTCATCACCAAAGCATTGCATGGACCAGCAGAAAACCCACAGACATTCAGATGTTCTGCCATATTTCTTTGCAGAGGAATAGCCTGCTCTAAACAAACCTTCCTGCCTCTCTGCACAGGGCTGCAGATACCTCAAGAGGAACAAAAAAGCATTTTCATCAGAGTGGCTTTCTTCTTTGCCTTTTAAGAATGATGTATTTCTTGTTCATTTTCTGGGAACACTGAATATTTGGAGGCCGAATACATGCATCTGTAAGGCATCCAAGATTTCTTGTGTAATCCCAAAGGGAAAATAGCTGATCCAATCACTTCAGTACTGCATCACAGGGCACTGAAAAGTCAATGAAAAGCATCAGAGCACAAAAAGGCAAGCTGTAATCAATATCTGATCTTGACATGGGCTGTTTGGTAAAAAAAAAAAAAAAAATAAAAATCATTTAAGACTTAAATTTACTTCCTTGTGTGCTCTGCTTAGTGAAAGAAAAAAAGTAATCCCAAACCCAAGGGGCTGTTTCCTAGTTTATTCCTTTATCCTGACTCCTTTTTCTTTTCCTTTATCTGAGAAAGCAGGCAAATATTTTGGTACTAGGTCAATTAACCAGACAGAATCTGGCAAGAGCACAGTAGTCAGTCTTCCATCTTCTGCAAGTCAAATGCTGTTATGCCCAAGTCACCTGCCTGCTGGCTATTCAAGGGCAGAGAAAGTCACTGCAATGAAAAGTTGCTTTTGATTTGATAAAGGAAAAATAATCTCAAACTAGCATATCTTAGCCATTCTATCCTGAGCCAGAGGAAATGTTATAAATTAGTTACAGCTATGTAAAAAAAAAAAAAAAATAAAATAAAAATGGAGAAATAATATAAATAATAATTTACATTTCAGTGTTTATTTTTTTAATGAAGGAAATGGTGCAAAGTTTGACTAAGTACAAATCTCCCTGGCAATTTCTTCTCAGAGATTCATTCTAACACAGGATAATCACTCAGAAAAATCTATCACTCTGTGATTTTAAAGATAACCTAAGCAATAAACTTAAACCAGACACTTAACTATCAAGCAGTAAGAAGTCAGATAATTGCCACAAAAATATGCTGGAGAATGATAGGCACATGCTTTGTTATGAATGGTTCCATTCTACTCTGAAGCTTGCTCTGCTGTTTATCCATCATTTGATGACTGTAAAACTTACCTTTACTCCTATCATGTTTCAAACTTAATGGTAGCTTTTGTTAGAATTGACACTTCTCTGCATTTTAATGCCATTGTCTTTTGCCATTTTAGATGTTTATAAAGTCAGCTGTATGTACAATTTGTAGACGCTTTTAAGCCTGTCTTTGTACATATTTTGAATATTCAAATTTTCCTTTATCCCAAGTCTTTAAACCCTGGCTGTTTACTTTTTCAATCCATTATACATTCACTGGCCACACTCCCTGCTCAGTGACCAAAATAAAAGTGCATATTTCATCCCCTCTATGAATATGTAGATTGCAGTAGTGTCAGTTTTAATCTAAGTGTAAGGTGTTACACAATGGTTGCCAAATACATTTCTGAGTATCTAATGAGAATATCTGTCTTTAAAAAAAAAGCTGAAAGATTACCAGTAAAGATGCAAGGAATAATAAATGAAAAATTATCAATAGTAAAGAACATGCAATGCATTTCCAGTGTGGCTAAGGTTTGCAAGACATTTCACGTATGTTAAAGTCACAACTAACATATAATTGACAAAATACTAACAATAACATAACCTTGGAAAAGTGACAAACCTATTTTTTCCCCTCCCCCCTTTGTGAAATATCTGCAAAATACTTGATCAGTCTCTAAATCACCAGCTGAGAAGGCTAAGCAATTTTTTGAAATAAACAACAAAATTGGGACATTTCAGCAGTATTCTTACATGTGTCAACACACTGTTATCCTACAGGTGCTGCTCAGCTGCCCATTTGCCAAAGATGAGCCCTACCAGCACCTTTGCAGGTAATATTCTCATTCCCACCCACTCCACTACCAAGCTCCGTGAACTGGGAGGCATGACAGCAAATCTTGCTAGTAAAAAACAGAACAAAAAAGGCCTTTTCTATGTCCAGTACAACTTCTTGTGCTGCCATGATTGATGGTCCTTCCACACTAGATACATGTTCACAAACAATACCAACCACATCAGAAAATTTTAACATTCCTTATTCCAGAGCTTCATGTCTGTATTTTCAAATACATTTCAATCCTATTTTCCCTTCCATTCATTTGATTCTTCAGGCCTTTTACTTTCTGAAAAAGTCCAATTGCCCAATGTTGCTCATTCACCTAAAACTTGAAAGCTACTCAGAAGGGATTATGAAATGAATGTGCATTGCCAGAAGAAGGAGAAAGAGGAACATTTCGTGCAGTTTTCATTAAGATATGATCTCTGAATTTAATTCCTCAATAAAATTCTCTCCTCAAGGTCTGTGTTTACATTTTCTGTTTCTACTTAACCAGCTGAAATGTCAAAAGTTTTGCCTGAGAAAGTTACCAAATTTTGGTAATAGTAAGAGATTCACAGAAAACTGGAAGCAGACATGGAAAATAGCTATTAAGCCATTATCCTTACAGTACTGGACTGTTTTCTGCAACCTGTTGTCCTGTCCAGTCACTAACTGATGAAGCTTATATCAGGTGTCTCGAGAGATCACATTACTGCCTAAAAAGCATCATGGAGATAACATGACAGGGACAAGAGCAAGAAAATTATTATAACTAGAGTTGGTGATACTGCTGACTGCTAAGTTTGCCTGGCAGAGCAGCACAAATTGCTTTCAGTTGCAAGTTAAGTCATTTTTAAACTCTTATGAGCACTTTCCACTTATGAAGCAACGATCATTGCTCTCTTGCCAGTCTTCATGCTCACTGGGAGGGGTCAAGCGGGCATCTTTCATGCTAACATGCAGGGTTCCTGCCAGCCCCATATTGGACTCCCCTAAGAATACACATAAGTTCTTTTTTTCTGGTATGTGCTGGAAATGGCTCAAGTCCAGTCAAGCAAAACTAGCCATTAAAAAGTAGCTTTTCTTTAGTCGGTAGGCCACAACCAGCAAGCGCTGCCTTCTGAGGCTGCTTAGCCTTATCTACCCATGTCTCATATGCTACTTCACAGGTCCAGCTCTTCCTTCCTGGTAAGATCCATAAGGTCATTTCAGGTTTCTGCCCTTGGTTCTGTCTGTGAAACAACTGGTTAGATATTTATTTTGCTCTTTTTAAAACTCAGGAAATAAAACTCTATGTTAAATTAGGTTAAGTTCACAAAGATAAATATTCCAAAGTTTACAAATACCAGAATTACAAGCTGCCTCTGAAGGCTTGTGTCAATCCCCCTGTGCATTATCTAATGGTCTTTTAATTTCTTGATTGTGTGTTATTTTTCCCATAGGGTCTTGTTATTCCTACTGATGCTCCTTAATGTAACTAAAATTGCCTTCTCTGTACTAGTGCTTACACCGTACTTGTGGGGCTGTATCTTCAACCCCTGTACATTACCACTGTTCCCATAACTTCTGAATTATGGTACCACATATCACCAGAGACTAGTCCTCAGACTGTATGAAGTTCCTTCACACCTGTAGACTGGAATATCACTTACTCATTAGTCTGACCTCACCATCCAAATTTTCCCCTCTAACTCCTTAATCATTCTAGCTGCTTAGCTGCAAAACCTACCTCAGCAACAAATCTGCAGAAAAGGGTCTCTTATCTCTGCTCCATGGCATTAGGCAAATATTGCTACCCCAAACTGAAACACTGATCTCTGGATATCAGACTAGCGCATGTAAAGAAGTCTGGCCCCACAGCACCATCTTGAGACACCACTTATGCCAACATCTTGCTTCTGACAGTGGCAAAAAGTTGATGATTAGAGAAGAACTTAAGAATAGTGCTGCTGCCTTATCATGCTCATACAGCTTCTGGCAATCTACAGCTCAGTAGCTTTTCAACTGGAGCTCATATTTCTACATTTAATTACCCATAAAGGGTTTCTCATCCACGAGTTTGCCCCATTGGTTTTTGAAGCCATCCAAAGTTTTGGCATCAATGATCTCTTGTAATGGCAAATTCCACAGTTAAGCCATACATTTGGTGAAAAATCACGTTTCTAGCATTACTTACTTGACTTACCCAATTAACTTAATGCTTAATCTTAATGCTGGTTTGTTTGTTTTTTTCTTTAAATGAGAAAGAGTGGATATCCATCCCTATTCATTTTTTCTGTGCTACTTATAATTACAGATCTCTATTTTCTTCTTTGCCAATTTCAGTGAGCAAAAGTCTATGTTGTCCCTTCCTAAACATAAGTAATTTCTGGGAAGGGACTCTTCACTAGGGACTATAATGATAGGACAAGGGGTAATGGGTTCAAACTTAAACAGGGGAAGTTTAAGGTAGATATAAGGAAGTTCTTTATTGTGAGGGTGGTGAGACACTAGAATGGGTTGCCCAAAGAAGTTGTGAATGCTCCATCCCTGGCAGTGTTCAAGGCCAGGTTGGACAGAGTCTTGGGTGACATGGTTTAGTGCAACATGTTCCTGCCCATGGCAAGGGGATTGGAATTTGATAATCTTAAGGTCCTTTCCAACCGTAACTCTTCTATGATTCTAATTCCATACCTTTGATCATGTTTTCTTCTCTATATATGGCAGTTGTAGTTAATGTAACTCAAGGTGTGAGGGCTCTACAAATTTAGAAAATGGCTTTATTCTTTATTCTCTTAATTTGTTGACTTGCAATTCCTCATATTCAGTGTACATTTATTTGATGCTGAACTTGACCCTTTTCATAGAACCATAACTATTACAATACGTGTTATGTGCCCTCAGAACTTACCCTTGTTTATTTGAGGTTCAGATTATTTTTCCATCAATGAATTTTATACATCAATTTATATCATCAATTTTATATATCCACGCTAAGCATCATCAATCATTCTGCAGTCAATATTGTGAAATATTTCTGCACGTCTTTGCTGTTAGTTTTCATTTTTATTACCCTGACTATCTGAATGTCATTGGATAACTATCTTCATTCCTTTTCCATGTTATTTAAAAATACACCTTACAGCACAGAACCTCAAATGCCTCCAGCAGTGGTAGGTCTCTACTGAGAAAATCAACCTTTGCTTCTACCTTGTTTCCTATTCTAAATTCACATTAGTTACTATAATATCACAGCTATATATCGGAGGTCATTAGTGTTCCCAGGATGCCCTATGTACACTCTTGTAACAGTACATTGAACACTGTAGAAAATGGACTTTTATCCCTCCTCATGGGTTGGGGATGCTTCTTTTCATTTCCATTCCATATGACAGCCTAAAGATCCACTTTCTGTGGCACTGTGAAATGCATATGAACTTAATATAATGTCCATTCTTCCCTGTTATTTTTATAGTTCTATGGAAATAGCTTCATTTCTATAAACTCATTCTGCTAATTTCACACAAATTATGCCACTAGTTTACCAAAGAGAAGAGAGAGCTAAAAAATACATCCCTCTTTGTAAATGTCAAGTGCATGGCTCTCTAGGCTTAAATAAAA
>NDXB01010997.1:2831-27831 GCA_002631895.1 Agapornis roseicollis | reverse complement strand
TAATGTCCTTAGGACCAAGATATGAACAGACAGACATCTTGTACCACTCCTCACTTACAAGTCATAAAAGTCTAATTACCAGTGCATAGTTTGCCACATACATGTCTGTAGCCTTTAAAACTGTAACTTATAGTAGTCAACAACAGTACTGAAGTGATAGAATCTAAAACCAGAATTTGCAGCAGCAGCATATTGATAAGTTAATAAAGCTTAAAATTATTAATGTTTCAATGATGTTTCAGTACTGATTATTAGTCCTGAACCCAAAACTGAATCCAATGTGCTCATTAGATATAAGAAATTGTATGTCTAAGACAGTAGTAGAAGCTAATTACCATTTACTAACTCTGGAAACTTTCAATGTGCTGTTTACAGATGGTCTAATCAGTGATACTAGGGAGTTTTTAAAATAATTTTGCATACAAGATATCTTTCTAAAGAAAATTCTTCAGTTTAAAAAGGCTTGGAGCAGTGATAAGTCGCTACCTGGGAAGCGCAAGCACTATGGCTTTGCAACTGAGCACAACACAAATACGAGCTTTCAGGATCTTTGTGAAAATTAGTATCATTCATCAAAGGATACTTGTTTGCCAGCTATTATGGCATCTATGACAAATTTCCTCTGGTTTGCAGGAAGGAAGATTCTGGCTATGCTCTGCATTACAAACTCGTTTGTCTTGAATCAAGCCTGCCTCAGGCTCCACAAAGCTGACACGACGCAGAGGAGAAAAAATTATATTACTTTACCTGGCAGAAAACTGTAAAATGTGCACCAAGCTAGAAGAAAGGGGCCCAAAAGTACCTGTGTGCCACACTGTCTAGGGTGCTGATAGGGAAAGTGTCTGCTGGCATCTCAGCACCTCGATTTGCATCAACCAACCAGAGATGGATGGCAGGGATTTTTAGTGCTCTCTTCCATCATCTCTTACTGAAAGAACAGGTGGAGTGAGTGGATGAGCCAGCAAGGAGGATAGAGCCAAATCTCTTTCCATCAGCACACCCAGAAAATAAGCATGAGAAGTTCAGCAAGTGGAACCTTCTGCTAGTCCATTCCCACAGGTAAGCTAATAAGTATTTCTACAGCAGGCCTAGAGGATCTTGCTACTCCTCTATGATTTATGCCTCTTAATCCTTTCTGTTTCATGGGTTCAGTCAGAGACTGAGAATCTTCCTTTGCAAGATTCTGCTTTTTGTTCCACTGAATGAGTGGACAAAATACCCCCTGAAGGAGAGGTATGGCCATGCCTCTCTGCTTGCACTGTGCAGTGAGGTGAATGATACCAACACCTTTTCCAAAGGGCTTTGAACTCTGCCAGAAAAAGTATATTACAGATCTGGGGGACAGAGTGGAAAAGCTCCTAAAGCAGTCAGCATCATTCCTATTGTAGCAAACAATAAGACAGCCTATAAAAAAGTAAGAAAGAGAAAGATGATTGCTTCTTCATGCATCCCATGTTGCAGCAGAAGTAATGACTTTGCTGCCTGTCAGCAGAACCCCAAACTGTGCTAAAGCAGTTTTCATCCATCTTTTCTTTTTTTTCCCCAGTTTGACAAACAGGCAGTAAATATAAATTACCATTGGTTAGATTCAGAAATAATGCCTGTGGGCATACGGAAGAAATGACACTAACAATTCGCATGTAGTGTCAGTCAGTTCACAACTTTCTCCACTTCTCGTTACTTGGCAAGATGGGAATCACAGCAGATTCCAATAACCAATTTAAGCAGAGGTAGCTAGATAGAGCAGCAGTCTCTCATCTGTGATTTTCTACTACCTGCAAGCTAAAAAAATCAACTATAACCTCAGAAAAATTCATATTCAGGCTCTCTGGATAAGACACGCTTTCAAAAATATCAAGTGTACTCTGTGATTATGGGACAATGCACAAGTAAACCCTGAATCTAATCCCCTGTGAAAAACTGTGTTGAAAATGGTGGCTTAAAATTTTGGGGAAACTCTTTGAGAATATTTGGACAAACAAAAGATATTCAGTGATGTTCCTGACCTGTGTTTGTTGCTTGTGAGCATGCAGGTGGATGAAGTTTTACTCATGGTAACATTTGGGAGTAGCCTGTATTATTGCCAATGTGTATGCTTGCACATAAATCTGCATGCTAACATGAGGACACATTTGCAAGACAATCTGTTACAGTTTTCCCAGAGAGAGAACAGAAGGAATGTAAAATAATTTCAATGATCAAGTATACAGCATGAAGGGTATGCAAGAGATACCATTCATGGACAAACAGTCCCCAGTAGAAATACGTTAGCTCTCAGAAGTTTAAAGACACTGTGCTGTCCAGTAGAAAACCCTTGTGCCACATTTGCAATAGCCAGTCATTAGCGCAATGAGAGAGGCAGCCAAGACAAAAGAAAAAAGAAAAAGAAAAAGCTTTGGAGAGTGTAAGATCAGAAAAATTAAAATCAAATGTATCTTTGGATTTGCAGTACTGGGGATTCAACATTGCCAGCTTTTGTATTTAAGCACCTAACTTCCCATTGACTAAACAAAAGATCATTTCTGTTCTCTAGGCTACAGTTCCACTTCCTCAGTTCCTTAATGCAGATCTGGCATAAGCATATGACTATATTTCCATCAAATTAGCTACAGCAGGCACTATGGACAAGCCATTTGGTGTCCAGATCTACACTGCCTGCCACTGCAGGATGTGGGCCATGTTCCATCATAAAGATATCAAGTGGTTCTTTGATAAGAATAATCTTTCTTTTTGTGATGTGAACCATTATTTCAAAAGAAAACATTGGACTATCTTTGCACTATGGAAGTGTGCTTCAAATCTCAACATTGCAAAGACACCACAAGACTTAGCATTTCCTCAATAGTTTTGCAAGTTGCAATGTGCAAAAGTCTGCAACTGAGCCTCACAACAATCCTTGTGTGGCAATACAGCCATACTTGAAATTTACTTATTTTATACTCAGTATGAGCTACCTACAACTATGTAGACCATAAACAGAGGTGGGGATGCATGTGCAATTCATTGCATTGCTAGCTTTTCTGTCATGACAACAATATTCTCACAAGAGCAATGACTGCCATTCCTTTTGCAGTATCTCTGACCTGAGATAAGGTATACTGCAAATTCAAGAGGTTTAACAGTGAAGAAAGCACTGCAGAATATGAAACATTACTTCACAAGTGATCCTCAGACTACTACTACTTAGAAATGCAGGGCCCCAGGCTCTTCCTCCCTAGGTGTCCAGTCTTATACTGTCTTCTTCCTTTTCACCAGCAGAAATGACCTAGCCTCATACAAAATGGCACACGAGATCTTCATGTAGATAATTCCAGAAGTAATTAGGGATCAGACCTGTGTAATAGCTTAAAACTGAGCCTCCCTGAAGAAGATAAAAACACCCCCATCTCCACTGCAGTCATTGGCTTTCTTGTAACTTTATCTCAGATCCTTAACATTGTTTTGCAAAGTCAGTAAGGTATACAGGTAGATAGCTTGCTGTAGTCAGTGGCATTGCCACTTGAGTTCCCAAAAGTGGTACCCCTCACCCCTCCCCCCCATGATCACACCAGATCCAGTCCTCCAGCCCACAGTGGGAGAGGGTTACAGAGCTGGGGAAACATGATTGTTGAGTTCACATGTAGGGTGTTCTGGCTCTGTTAGATACTGGCGCTGCCTCTGGTGACTTGGCTGACTGATGGGAAATAGCATGCTGTAGTACAACGGGCATGAGTCGAGTTATTAGGTATTGAGACAGGCAGAAAAGAAAGATTAGAATCCAACGAGCATTCAGATGAAAGACAAGGTGCCTTGGGCTTATGTAAGGATGACAGCATCTGGAATAAATCCAGGGACTGGAGCACTGAGATTTGAAATGGGGACCTGAAAAATGTTGGCAATAGATCTCATGGTTTTCTAATACAAGATCCAGTCCTCAAAAGGGACAGGAACAGGCTAAGTTATCTAGAAAGAAATTTGCAAAATCAATGGCTCCCCTTCAGAATTTTTTGAAAATCAAGAGCTGGCACTTTCTTATTTTGCTTGCAGATTTTTTGATCTGGTATGAAACACCCTTATACCAACCAGACTGACACAGGCTCAGTGTAATAAGCACAGAGACACACTCAGGAGCTAGCAAGAAGTGGAGCATCTCAGAAGACCAGGAATCCAGGTCTTTTGTATGTCTGACAAACCACAGTGTCAATGCAGAGGAGGCCTGGTGTCCCACACTAAGCTGAAGAAAGGTTTAGCATGATTTGACTGCAGGTTAGGAAAAAATGATTTCTGTCCCTGTAATGGTACGCATGGGGAGCTATTCATAGCCGATACAGAAGGAATCACCCTGCCACCACAGTGCAGGAAGAAATCTTTGTTTCTGATGGTGGAAGGTTACATGATGAATAGCAAACTGGATTTTATTCTATTTCTCCTGTCCACTATTCTATATTCCTACAGTTATATAACTCTGAGAGAAGTAATTACAGAAATTATGTGATAGCTATGCACAACCTCCAACAGCTGCTGATAAATGAGACTGTGGGAGCCTGCATTAGCAAAAAACACAGTCTTAAGCATCTTTCAGTCAAGGCCAGACTAGACAGAGCTTTCTCCTCCAAAAGTTCTAAAGAAAACCTCTTTCCTCTCCACTGCCCTATCTCAGTTAAGAAATCAGTGATTTAATTTTCATTATGCCTATGATGAGACCTTCCATACACAAACTAGCATTTTTGTCCTGGCAAGGCAGCTGAGCAGGATATTGCTTTGCTTGCTGGAGCCCAGCAAGTTTTGAAGATTGTAGAGTGAATTTAGCAGCTAACTCACCATATTTGTGAACTTCAGGCTCTTTCTGATACCTCTGTCTCTTAGCAACTTTTTATTCATGGCAATATCCTCCCAATTCAAAACAGAACATCAATAAAATTTTCTAAAAGACTTCGAACATAAAAATAAACTAATGCCCTATTTTTAATACACTTGGAATTGGAGCACATCTGCCAAGTTTTACTTTCCTTTACACATAAACTTTTCTAGCTTGTAGCTGTTATATTCTAAGTCCTCTGCTCCTCATAGTTTCATGCAATTTACAATGTGCTTAGGAAAACGAGGTCATGGTCTATAAATCCTAAAATCATCACAAGTGCCCTTTAAAAACATAAGCCTGGTATTTGCTATTTATCAGTACTGCCCAATAATACCTGATTTAAAAGCAAAGATATTTCATTCATGCTAAAAGGAAAAATAATACAATTTAACCAGGATTTCTTTGTTTTTAATTGTGGTTACTCTCTCACTTGATCTTAGGACTAAATAATATATTTATTCAGGGATTTCTTATTTTATTTCACTCAACTTTCCCAACCACCAACATATAAATTCTACATAAGCATCTTCAACGCCAAGCACTTTGAATACTCTGCGAGAGTTGTACTTGCATAACCTCATTAATTCTTTCTTTTGTTTTCCATTTAGGAAGACTAGCTAAGGTTTACTCTAAATGTAAATGCATTTTTCTAGTTTAAACAACACTTCTGCCTTATCTCAGGGATACAGAATAACATTCCATAAAAGCTAGTCTGATACAAGTAGGCTATAAATGATGGGGGGTTTTTCTCCAAAATCTCTCAACCATTATGCAATCATTTGCTTTTCTCTTTGTTCTCTCTGTGCTGCATTTTAGTTCTCTCTCTCCTAAGTGAAACATTAGAAATATAACAGTGACATCCGAGGCAGTCAAACCAATTCTGTCTGAGTGGGCACAAACCTAACCAAAATTAGTGCATACAAAGCTGACTCTAGAAATAGCATTTTCCTATCTGGTAGACCTTCTTCATAGATGTATTTAGTCATAGTTGTGTAACTGAGAGACTACCTACAGGGTTTTACTGCTTTCCACTCCACATCTCACTGGCAAGTGATTCATAAGCTTCTACTCACTGAAAGGAAAAAAGCCCCTCACTTGTTGTCTTCCTTGCAGACTCAAATTCCCAGATTTTGTGCCCCATACAAGGTGCAGCCACACTGTGCACAGGTGCTAGGAACAAAAAGTTTTCCCCAGGTGCTCCTGGGTGCATAGCTGGGGTTCGTTTGGTGAGGAGTTAAGAGGAAAGGAGTCAATGCAACAGCCACATTGCAGGGTGGCTGTAAAGAGTAGCACCCAGAACAACTAGCAGATGCTTGCTCATAAGCAGAGAGGAGCGTTGTACAAATGGATACGGAAAATGCTTAGAAAGAGCAACTGCGTTTGTAAAACTACTTCAACACCTTTTTACATTTGTTCTTTGGCATTTGGCCAGTTTGTAGAATACAGTGAACTGTACTCTAGCATTCCACAATTTATTAACATAATTTTGTGCTCATACAGTAACAACAGATATTGCCAACCTCATTCGTGGTTTTAAACGATTATAAAATTTCAACAAAGCCTGACAGAAACACAAAGAACTCAAGAATCATTCCGTTACTCCAGGATTCTTGTAAAGACACAGCCACATAGAAGAAAATGCCCCGCAACAAGACACCAGCTTAGTGCAGAAGCTCAGGTACTACTGAACCTTGATGGCTCATATGAGATAAACTGAAGTTTCTACAGAAGATGAAGTTTCACAGACTTTACACTCACCTATGGGACAGAAGTTGTCACAAACTTGTGGCCACAGAAGTGCTTGTTTTTACCTCACAAATATTGTCATCAGCCTCCAACACAAAGGATGTTAATATTATAACAAACATTTTTAAGCACGGGCTAATTTGCTCATCTTTTTTATAACTAACTTTCTGAACCATTAGGAAAAACTCTGATCACCTTAACTTTTATGGCAATTACAAAAAACCAAAACCCAAGTCCCACAAAATAGAAGCGGAGAAAAAAGTGTTTAAACTTTATTCTAAGCATAGAATCTTAGGATCTATTACACAGCAGTATAGCATTCCTGTGGTTAGGCTGTTATGAGAATATTGCATTTCACTGCCTGCATATCTTTACATTTATTTAAGAGATAATCTTTATTTCTTTGTGCTGTACTATACAATGCCATAAACAGCTGCTGAGATTAATAACTGAAGTTAAATCAACCTCCAGAGGTGTACATAGATAGCATTCTATAGTGCCACCGAGGGAACCTAATTGTATATTAAAGCAAACCATAGCACTGTAAGAGACAGCAATATTTTTCTCTGCTTGGGAGGCAGGGGTGCAGATCTGAACTCTTAAGCTTTCTGGTGACATACCATATGCAGTAGATGGTGGGTAGGATGCATAAAACATGAAGTCTGCACTGATTAAGGGACACAGGGAATGGAAAGACTAATTAAAGACTGAGGCAAAGTGAAAGCACATTAGCTAAAGCTCATTAGATTCTTGTATGGGCACTTTGCTTCTGAATGAGAGGGTCTACACAGACCTGAATGCACTTCAACTAACAGTTTTACATCACACTAGCTTATTATATCTTGACATGAGCTTTAAAACCGGTAATGCTTCCACAGTGAGGTAAAATAGACATCCAAACAAATGAAGAAAGGGCCTCAAGTGCCAGATTACCAGAGACAATGAGGACCTTTAAAAGATAGTAAGAAATCTTGTTAAAGCTCCTAGGGATAGTCACTTCTAAGCCCACTCATGCTCAGAGAGCAGCTGACAGGGGTGACTGCAGCTACCTGATTGTCCCATCCTGTTATGGCTCTTTGTGCTGCGGAACAGGCTACACACATTCACCCCACACCAGAGTCCAGCCTGCTAACATAACACTGAAGCAATGATCACCTAAGTTAATGTTCTGAAGCCAGAGCTGCAGCTGCTGGGTCTCTCATTTCCAATTCCCACGAGATCAGCTGCAGAGGGCTGAAGCTGGCTCTACCACTATAAGGAGGAGAATCCTGTCTCAGACAACCTCAGGTCCAGCGGAGGACCCTGAGCCCAGCAGCAGGCATGTGCAGTCTTCCCAAGCCTGCAGTAAGGACTCCCACTCTTCATTCCTCTTTCATAAATCAAATGACAAGCCAAAGCCACACCGTTTTGAAACAGGAATGCACTTTTTCAGAAGGGTTATGACAATTCCTCCCTTTTTCAAATTCTTTTCCTTAAGTCCTATGTGACGTCTTTAAGAAGCTTTAGAGGAGCATCACAACAGCCTTCTACACTCACATATGAAGGCTCATCTTATTTTTGCCAGATTAATTTGCCTTTTTTATAATTATATCTAACCACATTAGTATCCCTTAAACATGCACGTTCAAAGTGTTCCACTGTGACCAAAAGCTGTAAGATTTAGCAGTTTGAAACTTTTATCACACCTAAAGCACCCTAGTGACATTTCTCAGGAAGAGTTAAGAAAGAGTAATAGCAGCAAGCAGAGGAAAACCCTAAACAGAAGGGGGATAAAAAAAGCACTTAAAAATACAGGATAGAAAATGTGCATGATGAAAAGCAGGAAACGGATCTGAGAAGCGAAAATCATTGCAAAGATTGTAAAGAGCTTACCTTAAAAATGACAAAAGGGAAGGAAGGAAATTGACCTAACATAAACCCACTACTGTATAAAACTGCTCATGTAGCCTGTGAATTTAGCCCTCCATTATGGGGCTGACGCACTAGAATGAGGATTGCACAATACATGGTTTTCACCAGCAGTAAAGGTTCTGAGAATGACCCTGAACTTCAGGAGGTTGGGTTTTATCAGTTTTCCTGTTAAGAGGGGACAGAAGATTACTGAAAACAGGGAGTGGGGAACAAAAAACCCAAACAAAACACCACCACACTGCAGCAACCCTGAAGTTCTTCGCAAACATTTCTGTATTCTGCAAGCTGCGGTTAAAACTAAAGGTTATTTTGGTAACGGACAAAATCCCATTCCAATATGCATTAAACCCACCAACATTGCCATTGACTTCAGTGGTTTTGAATGAGGTTCAAGTTTCTCTAAACAACTTTCATTTAAAATATAAATGAATAAAAATAAACCCACACAACCTGGTAAATGCGATCTCATTCTTCCCCACAGTCACACAAGAAAAGGTTTCTCACCTTCAGAAATTGTCCTACTTCTTCACAACTTTCAGGTCTCCTTTAACCTACTAAATCTCTCGTAACAAAGTACTTTGCACAAGCACATTTATGAGCTGGAGACATTCTTATAAAGACACTCAGGATTTAGGGCACTGTTACCGACTTTCAGATGCAAACTCTAATCCTGAGTTTTCAGTGTCCTCTAAAATGTGAGCACTGGCTTTATTCCTCTTGATTCAATTTATAGAAAATTGAATGCTTTCCTGGGATACAGACCTAACAACTCCATTGCTTAGACTTAGTTTCCACTAATTTGGAACCTTATGACCAGATGAAGAACTGATATTAAATATTGATTTGTTCCACTTTATAAGAAAATTTGTGTAATGACACATTTTTAGCTTTGGACTTTGTATTAGGAAGACTAGTATTTTCATTTGCTTTTTTAAAATAAATTAAGAAAACATCATTGTGAACATCCAAGATTCTTCCACATCTAAAGAAATGGATCTTAAGGGGGGAAAAAAGCTTAATCAAAATAATGTTTTGCACCATTTTAAAAAGTAACTTTGGCAAATACAGCTCTGAGGTGAATACAATGATCTAGGATGGTTACATTAATAAATCAATAATGTTTTTAATAATTCAGTAATCAACAGGACACTGTATTTACTTATTTTGGAAAAAGGGTAGATCTCCGAAGTCAAAGTGCAGAATTCAGCATTCAGCAGTCTCATTCTGATTAGCATTTGGTAGTTGATTGCTAATTTAACCATCCCTTTACAAATATATGCACATTCACTGAAAGAAGTTTCTGCTATCATTCTAGTTCATCTGCAGAGAAAAAGAAAGTAATAAAATAATTCAATAATCTAGATGAATAAATACACAAGGACACCAAAGAAGAGATTTATGATGGTTTGAAACCTGAACAAAAAGCACATCTGCACTCTCCCCTTTCAATTTTGAAGTGTAACAGGCTGAGAATCACTGCAAAAGCTAGCTCTCTATTAATCCTGTGAGAAATCTGTAAACTGCCGATTTCTCTATGTGGTAAGTGTCCTTGCAGTGGGTGGACCTAGGCTGGGCACCAGGTATCTACTAAACCTGCTCTATCACTGCCCTTCTCAGCTGGACAGGGGAGAGAAAATAAAACAAAAGGCTTGTGGGTCAAAAAAGGACAGGGAAAGATCAGTCACCAATTTAAGTCACGGGCAAAACAGACTTGGGGACATTAGTTTCGTTACCAACCAAGTCAGAGTAGGGTAATGAGAAAATAAAAACTTAATTTGTAAAGACCTTTCCTGTACCCCTCCCTTCTTCCCAGGCTCAACTTTACTCTCGTGCTCTCTAACTCCTTCCCCCCAACCCCAGCAGCTCAGGGGGGCAGGCAATGGGGGTTGTGGTCAGTTCATCACAGGTTGTCTCTCCCACTCTGCAGCCCGGAGTCCTTCCCAGGGCTGCTCCACCATGGACCTCCATGGGCTGCAAGGAAACAGCCTGCCTCACAATGGGCTGCAGCAGAATCGCCACTCCAGCACCTGGAGCACCTCCTCCCATTCCTCTTCACTAACTCTGGTAGCTGCAGGACTGTTCCTCTCACATATTCTCACTACTCTCACCTGCTGCAATTGATGTGAAGTTTTCATTTCTCCCTTCTTAAGTATGTTATCCCAGATTTGCTACCACCATCGCCGAAGGGCTAGGCCTTGACCAGCAGTGGGTCCATCTTTGAGCTAGCTAGCAGTGGCTTTAACACAGGGGAAGCTTTGAGTAGCTTCTCACAGAAGCTACCTCTGTAGCCCTCCCGTTACAAAACCTTGCTATGCAAGCAAAATGCAGTCCCATTTTCCAAAATTAGATGAAAAAAAATCTGGTTACACACCTGTGAGTATGCAACTGTTCATCAGGTTGGCAGTAGTATATATTAATTACCCAAATTCATCTTGGTGTTTTGCACATTAATCACATGGATGTCTGGAATTGTCAGGCTGCTTTGGTCTTACATGTGGAAATAAAAGCCGTTCCAGAAGTGAAAGTGAATAATCAAGGTCAAAAAGTACAGGTGGGATAAACATTCTCTGTATAAAGAGATGCTTATATCTTGGCAATTTTTGTGTGCCCTGTAGAGAAAAATCAATTCTTTGTTCTTTTCAGACTACCATACTACCAAAGCACCTGATTGGAACCAGAGCTATTTTTACCAGCAATCATCCCTCAAGTATTTTGAAAATATGAGACTTCCATAAACAAACATGATGACTAAATTAGAAAAAGAAATCTGCAAGGAGACTAAGTCCAACTATGAATGAGAAGCCCTTCAGGAACATCAAATATAGCCAATGGCTGTGATTCTTAGAACTGTTAGAGATAGGAACTGGAATAACTCATGCAGGTCCTGAAGGAGCTGGAGAGTGTAGTTGCTAAACCACTGGCCCTATTTGAAAAATCGTGGCATGATCTTCATGAGTGAAGTTCCTGAAGACTGGAAAAGGGGAAACATAACCCCCATTTTCAAGAAGGGGAAAATGGATGACCCGGGGAATTACAGACCAGTCAGTCTCACCTCTGTGCCTGGCAAAATCTTGGAGCAGATTCTCCTGGAAGGCATGCTAAGGCACATGAAAAACAAGGAGGTGCTTGGTGGCAGCCAGCATGGCTTCACTAAGGGGAAAGCCTGCCGGACCAATTTGGCGGCCTTCTACAATGGGGCTACAGAACTGATGGACAGGGGTAGAGCAGTTGACGTCATCCACCTGGACTTGTGCAAAGCGTTCAACACTGTCTCATACAACATCCTTGTCTCTACATTGGAGAGACATCAATCTGATAGGTGGAGCACTCGGTGGATAAAGAACTGGTTGGATGGCTGCAGGCAAAGAGTTGTGGTCAATGGCTCAGTGTCCGGCTGGAGGCCAGTGATGAGTGGTGTCCCTCAGGGATCGGTGTTGGAACCGGTCTTGTTTAGCATCTTTGTCGTTGACATGGACAGTGTCATTGAGTGCGCCCTCAGCAAGTTTGCCAATGACACCAAGCTGTGTGGTTGGGTGGATATGCTGGAGGGAAGGAATGCCATCCAGAGGGACCTTGACACGCTTGTGAGGTGGGCTGATGCCAACCTCATGACGTTTAACCATGCCAAGTGCAAGGTCCTCCACCTGGGTGGGAGCAATCCCACACACAGCTCCAGGTTGGGCAAAGAAGAGATTGAGAGCAGCCCTGCAGAGAAGGACTTGGGGGTGGTGGTCAATGAGAAAATGAACATGAGCCGACTACAGTGTACGCTTGCAGCCCAGAAAGCCAATGGTATCCTGGGCTGCATCAAAAGGAGCATGACCAGCAGGTCAAAGGAGGTGATCCTGCCCTTCTACTCTGCTCTCGTGAGACCTCACCTGGAGTACGGTGTGCAGTTCGGGTGTCCGCAACATAAAAGGGACATGGAGCTGTTGGAAAAAGTCCAGAGGAGGGCCACGAAGATGATCAGAGGACTGGAGCATCTCCCATACAAAGACAGGCTGAGAGAGTTGGGACTGTTGAGCCTGGGGAAGAGAAGGCTGTGTGGAGACCTCATAGCAGCCTTCTAGTGCCTGAAGGGGGCCTATAGGGATGCTGGGGAGCGGCTCTTCATTAGGGACTGTAGTGACAGGACAAGGGGTAACGGGTTCAAACTGAAACAGGAGAGGTTTAGATTGGATCTAAGGAAGAAATTCTTTCCTGTTAGGGTGGTGAGGCACTGGAATGGGTTGCCCAGGGAAGGTTGTGAGTGCTCCATCCCTGGCAGTGTTCAAGGCCAGGTTGGATGAAGCCTTGGGTGGCATGGTTTAGTATGAGGTGTCCCTGCTTATGGCAGGGGGTTTGGAATTAGATGATCTTAAGGTCCTTTCCAACCCTAACTATTCTATGATTCTATGCCAAACCTGAACATGTGATGCAGTCAGGAAGGGTACTAGTTATTGGATGCAAGCTCCAAAACATCTACCAGCAGTCCATGCTGGAACATCCCTCTACAGAAATAGGGCACCTTTCCTCAGCACCCTCCTGGTATTCCAAGCATTTCCAACCGATGCAGATCACAATTTGCTGCAGTCACTTCTTCCCAAGGGTTAAAAATTTTCAATCAACAGCAGCAAACATTTATGACCAATATAGCTAAATCATGGAAATGAGTAATAAGTACCAATCCCAAACACAATTCTACAGATGATGTGATGAAGGCTTCCAGATCAAGTTGATCTTCTTCACTGACAGTAAAAGCCCATCTTTCCCATATTTCTTTACCTGGGCTTCTCTTTTACACAGCAATTTGTGACTCAAAGTGCATCGAAGTCCAAAGACATAAAGCTAGAGTCTGCATTAATAACAGTTTAACCTTGATCTGTTTTTAATATATTGTTTAAAAAAGCCAAAACATGTACTACGCTTGATTCGACTGAGTTCTGTTTTCTTCTAATGTACCAAAAATTTAAACCCGTCATGCTTATGTTACTTCAGGGTTTATTTGTTCTGAATATTGTTATTTTTAACTAGCATAGTGACCACAATTTAACAGCAAGAGGATTAGTTCAGTCTTAGTATTTGCAAATGGTGGAAGCTAGAAGTATTTGCACACTTACACAGTGTAAAAGATATGTTGTGACTTATTTTAGCCAATCAGGAAAAAAAAATAAAATGATGTTTTGCTAAAGATATTAGACTATGTTTAAAGATATTAGATTACGTTTAGAAGAGATTTTGAAGTGTTAGGCTGGGAATTCACATTTGTTATAAAAAAAAAAAAAAAAAAAAAAAAAAAAAAAAAAAAAAAAAAAAAAAAAAAAAAAAAAAAAAAAAAAAAAAAAAAAAAAAAAAAAAAAAAAAAAAAAAAAAAAAAAAAAAAAAAAAAAAAAAAAAAAATTCCCAGAGTTAGTTCTAGTTAGGAATATATTTTATTAAATCATGATCTTCCATGGACGCATTAGATTAAAAGTTTGGTTAAACTTCCAGAAATATTTTTCATTACAAATTAGCTACTTAGGCAAAATAAATCAGGAAATACCACAGCAAAAGCGACACTCAACATTCACGTGTATCTGTGTACTAGTCTGCTAATAATGGTTCTAAGTTCAGAAACCAGTTCTCAAAAGGATTAGGCCCAGCAGTGAAGTTCGGTGTTTGTTTGGCTCCATCCATTCATTCCACCTGCACTCATTAAACAATAAGTAGAATTGGCTTGTTCAGAAATATAAAGACTGTACCTATGTCCTCACTGAAACTGCAAAATTAGACTTCCTCTCCCAGTCAAAGACAATATGCTCCTTTCTGTCCAGGTGACTGCACTGGAAGCTTGCTGAAATTACCAAACTGCAAAGTTCCCTGCGTGCTAACAAGTAATTTTAGGATGGCATAGCCTAGTAATTATTACATTTTTACAGCTTCTTCTTCTAACTGTGCCTTGTATCTCTACCTTGCTTGTTTTGTAACAGCCCCTTACTTAATAAACAATAGTATAAATTTGTTTGGGGGACTTTTTAATGAGAATAGATTATTGTACAGTTTTCCCATATTCTCTCCAGTTTTTGTGTAGGAATAGATCAGTGTGCTGTCATATTCCTGCTGCTTCTTATCTCTAGATGTTGTTGTTATGCCTACCTATTTTCAGAGATATGTATCATATTAGTAAGTACCTCATCATAGAGATATCGACTTTTGCCTCTAATGCTGGAGCAGGCAATACTGATTTCTACATATGTACAGCATTACCATAAAAACTTAGCAAGAGATAGCTACTACCTCAAAAAAAGCCCTGTGGTTATGTGAAGTTTAAGCTAGAAACAGCCAAGATGCCAAGAGCACCTTCCTCAGAAAAACATGAAAGAGGATTTACTCAGCCTATCAATCTTCCCCAAAAGAAACTCCTACAAATTGTTTGAATTTAGCGTACTCTATTTTAAATAGATTGCCATAAACAATAAAACCAGGTTAGGAGGCACTTAATTTATCAGAAATTTCATAGGGTAAATACTAGTTTAATGCCTATTTCCTGGGTAACAGGAAATTGTCAGTGTCATAGCAAGTGGAGCTGCAGGAACACAAAGAAATGCTGCTCACTGCAGGGGGCTGTGATTTCTCATGCATTTAAGCTTTTGCTTATCTCTGCCTGCCCTCACACTAGCTTAGCTTTGCTACATCGTGCATTTAGAAATTCTGCCTCCTGTCTGTGTCTCAACTGTTTTTATGTCCCCTAGCCAATTTGATTTTGAGTATGGTATAGGAGTTGAACAATGTGGCAAAGCTTTCCTGCCCAGACATATGATGAAGACCATAAAGCCCCACATTTGTCTGTCACGTATGTAGCTGTGCAGAGCAGAAAAAAGAGCAGGCTAAATTTTTCAAACCCTTTTCACTGCCATTTAACAAGAAGTATTTCTAACAGCAAAACTCTGGATTAAATTTAAAACTACAAAACTTCCAAACTGGAGAACTTTGGAAACCAAAGTTTTTGTTTAGTCAAGCATGCATCTGCCAACAAGAAATAAATACACTAACAAGCTTCCAAGCAGCTCTGCTGTCCTGCCTTATGACTGAGTTACAGTGCAACTGTATCAGTGATAAAAAAGCAAGATGGAAGAAGGTGGCAGCTGTCAGGTTAAGCACACAGGTTTATCTTTACACTGCATGCTAGAAGAACATAGAATGAAGTGCAAATACAGTATCTGCTCCAGCACCTGCCTTTCACACAATGATAAGAAGAAATAGAGTGTGTTGGTCCACAGGAGAAATTCAGAAGTTTTAACAATGCTGTAAAGACCGCCTGGCTGGCGTTGTGCTATGTGCATTTGTGGGATAGTGTTTGTATCACAGGCTGCTGTCATTAGAATTCAGCTCATACCCAGCTCACTGGCACTGTGAACCTCTAACAGAGATTTTGCCCTCTGATTACCCTCATTCTGTTTATAAGCAATGAAGACCGGTATTAACACTGAAGACACATGACTGCTTTTAGTGAGCATCGTTACTGTTTCCAGTGGCACATGGGGTGACCAATTTATTTGTCAAACTTCAGCCAAAAGACAAAGTCTCATCTGTCTTTGTGATGACAGTTGGAGGCTCTATTAGAAGTTATTGACTCCTTTTACCTCTCCTGGACACTTTTCCTTTACCATTTCCCACTTCCAATGACTTTCCATTCCTACACTTGTTTCTAAACAGAGATTTTTAGGAGCCTTCAGAGGGCAAAAGTTTAGCTACGTATTTTTTTAAAAACTCTTCCAACCTTGCCACTTTTGGCAGGCTGCTTCTCCCCTGACTTGCTAAATGGACTTGCTCAAATATCAAAAGCAGAGTCACATTTCCTTTTGCTGCAAGACAGTTTGGGAAGAGCTACACCAAATCTGCACTTCACTGCTTAGAACTTGCCCTCCAAACATATCTTCAGATCATTTAACCATGATACATACCTGAACTTTTTATTTGCACAAAGTTGCCACAAGTTTAAAAGCGGGTTCGGTTTTCACTACTTTGGTTTCCCAATGAAAATCAGTCTGATCCTGAATGCTGTGTTGGGTTTGCTCTTTGAATACACTGTTAACACACAATACTGTCAAACTGCCATGCCCTATTGGTAGAGCTTTATCAAAGGAGCATCTGTTCCCAGAAACCGGATTTACTTCTTAGTTAAGGAAAAAACATCCATATGGCTCTCTGTGACTTTCAAAGAATTGTGTGTGGCAGTGCATAATGATCACTAACCTACAAGTGTGAATATTTTCAAAAGTTCTATTGTTCCCCGCTTATATTCTCAAACTCCAGTTAAACCTCAAAAAGATTCAAAATATTAATAGTCTGTTGAGAAATCGGCATTCGCTTCCTTTCTTCTTTCATCCAATCTGCAAAAAAAAATAATATTTGGAAGAGTAATTGAGGTAGAAATAACTGGTATATGAATTTTCTCAATAATCTCCCATTATTTGCATTTTTCCAGATCAAAGAGTGACAGAAGTTAGAAGGATATGAAAATAAGTGAGTTACATTGCTACTTTTCCAATTATAAATATCAAATGCTGGAATACATTCACACTAATGCCTCTTGTGTCAATAGCAAGGTTTAGCCCGTTACATTATCCTTTTAATGTCCATGTATATCTGTGTGAAGCTATTCACATAGCACAGTCAAAAATGGAGAGAAACATCAGAAGGATGCACTGTCCCTACTACATGATTTCTCACTTCAGTGGAGCTGAACTAAGAGATTGATGCTGAAAACAAGTTTTATTCTTTTTATTCTTAACAAACCAGTTCTTTCCTCCTTGTTGTTCCCCAATCACTCAGAACAGGCTTCCTAAACAATTGTCATGCACCTGGCATTAAAAATATTCACTTTTTTTCCTCCCCTCGATTACTTTTTTGCTGATTTAGCAAGTTTTAAGCACACAATTTAGATAACTGCCAAAGCTGGCAGAAGATAAGTGACACATAGCACAGTCTGGAGCAAAGGGAAGAGAGGAAATTAAGATGTTAGTGATCAGCAACAACAATCTGTTCATTTGGATCAAATCCTAACACAAACCCACAGCCTTGCAGTTCCTGGAATCTTCAGCTGTGGTTTTCAATCTGCTATGCACAGTGACCTTACAGACTCCTGAAAGCACCCAAAGGTTGTGCTCTTAAACAAATACAACAGACAGCAGGCAGGAAGACAAAAAGATTACTCAAAACTCATCCAACATTTCAGCTGTAGGATCAAGAACAGGATTTGGTATCTTTATTCTCAGATCAGCACCAAAATCTAAAGACATTCAGATCTGAAACTTCCAAGGACTTCTGGTGTAAATTTTGCCATTAGACAGGTCATGGTAGTTTCTTGGTTTGGCTTTATTTGAGCAGCATGCAGATCTTCAGCTCAAGGTGTGAAAGAGTATATAACCAATGTCGAGTCCAAATATCAGCCAAATATGAGTTTATAATAGTACTCTTACTGTTCCAGTATTCTAATCAGCTAAGTATGATCAAAAAGATGGATTACAAAGAATAAATTCCAATAAAAAAAAAAATCCAGGTGTTCCTAATAATAACTGTTAAGAATGTATCTTATTGCAAGCTGAGATGTAGGTAGGTAAGCAATCTGGTTCATAAAAACCTAAATCAAAAGGCAATCTTCAAGTCAGGGATCAGCCTGCTAAAAGGCCCATGCAGAGAGTAATAAATTTAGGTATGCAAAAATAAGTGATACTAGACAGATTTCCTATATCATTCTCTCTTAAGAGAGTTTTACACCAAAAAAAAAGCAGAACATTTAATCATTAAATATAAAGATGCTATAAATCCTCAAATATAAAGCATGTGCATTTCTATCCAGCCATTGTTAAGAATGGAAAATTCACAATGCAGCACAGCAGCTGTTCTCTCTTCTTACACAAACTTGTCTGGAACAATGGCCATTGCAAGGATGGAATCCTTTGCTTTAGATTTACACCTAAAGAAACCCTAAGGGAAGTCCCTTCCAAATACATGGGTAGTGGTACCATTTCCAGGGGACTTTTTTTTAGAGATGTGCACTAAAAGAACAGTTTCATCATGGCTCAGCGCCTCTCTTCATGAAGGTTTAGTTAATCAAGCAGGTTTATTGGCTAACAGTCCAATTAGGAGCTCAGAGCTTAGCCTGAAAGCTCTGTAAGATGTCAGTATCCTTGACATGCGTTGAAGAAAGTTCATATCTATTTATTTTATTTTTCTTTTACTTATTGGAGAAATAATTTCATTTTTTCACTACTCACTGAACCAAAAATGTGGCAGCTACCTCCAGTGACCACAAACCTAGCTTATCAACCCACTGAGCCCTGCAGTAACCAGCCCACTATGGCCTTAATACTAATTATAGTACCACTCTAATACTGCATCACCAGACACAGAGTTACATTCATGCATCGTCTACACTATATCATAGTGTAGTAACAGTTTTATAGTGGCATATCAAAGCCCAAAATTACCCATGCCTCTGAAATCATAACCTTGGTGCTGGAACCAGCAGCTCCTGCCAGAACAGAATTAGATATACCTAGATGCCCCTTTTGGAAACAATCCTGAATATAACTAAATGACCTGTTCAAAGGTAGCTATCCAAATGTACACATTTATGCCAGATGAAAACCTTCATCTAGCCTACAAATTAGACCAATGATCTCCATCAGACAGATTTATGCATAAGTTTAATTTCTACTATCACCACTTATAACTCAATCCATTGTTACATCTGGCATCTGAAAATGCCAGTAGCAATTAACAAAGTCTGTTATTTATCACAAGTTTTTGTAGTGTCCAAAGTAACCAGAATTTCAGGTAAGGGCTCTACTCCCAATCAACTGAACTTTCCAGACTGTTTGTGTGTGTGGTTCTAGTTTTACAAATAAACCTGAAAGCCCTGAAATCTGAGAGTTAAAATCTCAGTGTTAAATCCTTTGTTGCTTTTGAATGAATTTATCAGTCTTTGCTAGCTCCCTGAAAACACTATATTTCTGGGTTTGAAAAATTTACAACTACCCTGGGAGAATGGAAATGTGAACTCTAAAAAGTCCAGCAGACTCATTAAAAATGTTGGCTTCCTGGCACACCACCAGCAAGGAAAAACACCACAAATGAAAGATGTACAATATTTTCAGAATAACATTTCTCCCCCCTCTATTTTAGACCCTTACACCTAAACAATAGGATATCTTCCCTGATGGGCACATGCAGAATGATTAGTTGAAAATCTCCAGTCTGTTCTAATGCAAACATCCTCCACATTGGGCTTTTGTGATCAATGTATTTCTTTGAACATACACAATTTTTATAATATCTCTCAGGTTATTAGTTTACTTGATGGCCACAAAAAGCATATCAACATGTCCAACTTGTTAAATAGATCATTTTCTTTAAAAAAAAAAATAAATACACATATATATGTATATAGCCAGGAATAGAAGTATAGCCATAGAATAAGCTTGAGATAGAAAAAGCAATGATTTCCTTCTTTTGTGACATTTATGTGCATTTGTGTATAACAACCTGCATGCAAATTCTGAATCCACTGTACATTTTCCCCTTAATTGGATTAACAGGTTCATGTTACTAAATTTTCTGTCAGCAATGCATTACTATGATAAAAAAGTTATTTCAGAGACCTATGAAAACCTGTTGTGAATAATTGTCTTTTTTTTCATTTGGAAACACAAAGAAATTCATTTTGCCACCTTAATGTCAGATGAATAAAATTCTCCACTACGGTCTCCTTCAAAGTTTCTTTTCCAGTGGCTTTGACAACTAGAAATAATTGCTGAGAATAATTTTTTAAGGGTTTACCTGTTTGTTCGTTGTAAAGTCCGTGTCACCAAATTGCAATTACATTTTGCAATAACAAGTCTTCCATGGAGGGTTTTATGAACTCTAGGGCAACTGATTGTGTGTTACATGAAATTTCCCCTTAAAGTCCTGGGGCACAACATTTCAATCATATGCTGTTGCTCCTGACTTCTGACTAGATGACTTCATTTCACAGAACTGTGTTTTAATTCATTATAATTATTTCATTAAAAAACAATTTTTATTTTTTGCTCTAGCAAATCCCATACAAGTAGTTGCAATAGACAGGCTCTTTGTATAATAGACAATTTTTCACTTGCCCAGGTACTTATGATCTGTGAATGCCAGAGAAGCATAAATAGACCGAATCTTGCTTTCAGCTCTATGAACAGTTCATATCACATTTTTGTGCTGTTTGTCAGCCACATTTCTCCATTTATAGTTGCAGATTTTGTTCTTTAAGGGTTTGAGTGTAGTCAAACTTTCAAAGCTGCATTCTGTTTTAAATCAGAAAAAAAAAAAATATTAAAGTTTAAAGGATGGGAAATTCTAAAGAACAGCAGCATGAAGTTGCCAAAGTTTCATTCTGCAAGATATCTAAACCTCTGTAGCTTTCATAAAACTGAGTCAATGCATTTTGGTTCAGGAAGTCAGGCTTGGGTGTGGATCTGTGACAGTTCTTTTCAGTCTGCTCCTTGTGAAACTCTGTTCTTTTTCACACCAGCCCTCTGCCTGGGGTAGGAAAGCCTTTTCACCATAGCATTGGAGTAGTCATCTCCAGCCACGCTGTGTACACAGACCTATGAAACCTGCAAGTACTGTGTCTTAGGCATCACGACAAAAAGCACAGCCTATCAGGGAGTTCAGCCAACAGATAGAATCAGGATGATGAAAAAAAGTGCAACTGATAGATGGCTTTACTTATTAAGAACTTCAACTAAATTACATAGTCCCATTCACATCAAATAAAGTGAAAACATCCATTTTTAAGTCTAATAATTAAAATTGAAAATATGAGTGAAAAGACCTCCAAGATTTGTCCCCCTAAATATCTCAACTTCGTAGGAACTCTATTTTCCATTTGAGATATCTTTCCAGAAAAAATATTTCTAGACAGTTCTCTCTATTTCTCAATCCTTCTACTCACTTTTCTTCTTGCATTCCAGTACAGGATTTCTCATTGTTGCCTTTGTTTCCTTTGAATTTGTCTCTGTACTCCTAGTCCCAGCAATTTTAGCATTTTTAAGGACAAAGATCTTCAATGCCTCACTTAAGGACCAACCCTCATTATCTGGAATTTGGGTTGTAATTTTAAGAATATTTACTGACATTTCCATCATAAGACATTCTGCATTTTCATTTTGTACCCTTTTGAGAACAGAATTGGTGATTTTTTTTCACCAGTGCTGCCAATGCTTGAAGCCAAGCTTCCTTTCGTTGTTTCTACCATTCTTCACTTCCTCTCATTTTCAGTTTATCTAGCGTTGATGTGAATTTAATCCTGAAGTTACTGGTATTAGCACCACCTAAGTACTGTGTACTCCATAGACATTACCATCTAAAATAGAAAATGCAAACCACAGCAAAAGAAAGCCTGAAGAGATTGAGTGAGTTGACCAGATTTCTGCATTATCTGCTTATTGCTTTTCTTCCTCATACTCCTGTAGTCTGCAAAGTATTTATAGCATTTCTTACTGAAACTTTTTGAGATCCTGAATGGGGAATGGAAAGACTTGAATTTATTGTTGCCCTTCAACCTATTGGAAACTCTAAAAAAATCCCACTATGATTAACTATTGTAATTATATGTCTATTGCTCAATCCTCAAATCTTCTGGCGCATGAAATTAAACAATTTTATAGTGTCTGTGCCTTTGAAGGCATCACAGAAGACCCTTCATGAAACACTCCCTTCTGCTGTTGTCTGCAGACAAAAGTGAGTAAAGAACAGACAACAACAAATTGTTTCTGGGGAAAAAAAATAAAAGAAAGAAAGTAACTAGTTGCACTGTTCCCAAGCCATAAAACTTGTGTACCAAAATTACTCCAGCAACAGCTTCACTGGATCCAAAGCACAGGGCTTGTTTAGAGAATATTTTCTGCCTTCCTTACACCCAAAACTCAAATATCAAAAACTGCACAGCCACAACAAAGGCGGTTCATGTGCACAGGAAAGCTTGCTAGCCCTTTCCAGTGTGCCACTGGTACATAAATGCTGCAAAAGGAGGAGCAATAGTGTGGATCCAACCTATTGTCCCACATCACCTTGTAAGACTCACTAGGAAGCTTAATCATGAGAGCAAGGAAGAAATTGCGTGTGGAGCTACCTATGAAAGAGAACGTAATTTATCTGAAAACAAGAAGACACACAAAGCTCATTTTCTTTAATGTTTTCCAGTAGGAAAAGGTATGATGACAAGAGCAGCTGAGAAGCAGTGAGAGAATGAACTGGATAAATGGGTAAGTTAGTCATCCAGTTGTGATGGGGGAAAGGAGATTTTTCTTTGATGGAAGCCTCAAAGTGTACCTCAAACCATACAAACACTGGCTTGCAGAAGCTAGAACTTTGGGTACTGCTTGACACTCTAGTAATTATTTAACTACAGATTCTTATTCCTTCACAAACTTTAATCACAGCACCCATTTAAGCAACTGACCATACCATCATATTACCTAAAATTGTTCCCAGCTGCCTTCTTGGCTCTTGCAATGAGAAGGCAAAAGTAATAGCCCCCAAAACCAGTGCTTTCCATATTACCCACTTCAACAGCCTAGAGCCACGTATTCTGCTGCTAATAGAATAATACCACATTGGGTGATTTTGAGGTGGACAAACACTATTCGAAGTGAATAAACACTAATTGCAAGCACGGGAAGGATTTGGTTCGTGAAAAAAAATCATAGCTTTTCAGCCCGAGTGAGTCAGAGGAATGTATGCATGCACCCCACCATAACCAAGGTCACGCTATTTCCAAAAGTTTTAGCTCCATTTCATACAGCACAATATCCCTTTCCCAGGTATGCCTAATCTGCAGGCAATCATTTTAACTTTTCCTCATGTTAACTTTCTCCTCCTGAAACCTCCTGAAAGATTTCTTAAGCAAGTATCTGACTTTAATCTTAACAAACCATATGCTAGACCCTCAGGGTATTCAAAGACAGCAGCAGAGCTGCCTGAAAAGTTACTAGATACTATAATCCACACAGCTGGGTTGCTGAAACCTGCAGATTATGCTAATTAAAAGGGACAGAGGAAGAGGTTGAGAAAAACAAACTTACTACTAACAGATTTTCAGTGTGAACATACTCAGTTTTTCTAACTAGAGATAAGCTAAAATAAAAATAAACAGAGGAAATTACTTAAATGTATCATTTTTATATAAAATGGATCCATTTTCCCCAACTACATCTAAATGATTTTTGTTTCCCAAAGTTATTTTTCACTTTTGATAATCTTCTAGGCAATACTTAAGGGGCCAAACCAGGGTCTCTGGGAGCCCAGAGTCTTATTTTGACATTTTAAATCAATGCCTGGGCTCCCTGCTAGCTTCCCCTATAAATAAGAGTTTCACCCAAACAAAAATGCTTCAGTACTGTCAAGACCCACTTGTGCACTTCCAGAGGATAGTTACAATACAGTTAGCACATATATCTACTTAGGCTTCCTTCCCACGAAATCAAGAAGGCTGCTTTGAGACCTCATAGCAGCCTTCCAGTATCTGAAGGGGGTCTATAGGGATGCTGGGGAGCGGTTCTTCATTAGGGACTGTAGTGATAGGACAAGGGGTAATGGGTTCAAACTTAAACAGGAGAGGTTTAGATTGGATATAAGGAAGAAATTCTTTCCTGTGAGGGTGGTGAGGCACTGGAATGGGTTGCCCAGGGAAGTTGTGAGTGCTCCATCCGTGGCAGTGTTCAAGGCCAGGTTGGATGAAGCCTTGGGTGACATGGTTTAGTGTGAGGTGTCCCTGCTTATGGCAAGGGAGTTGGAACTAGATGATCTTAAGGTCCTTTCCAACCCTAACTATTCTATGATTCTATGATATATCTGCACCACCTACTAACAAGGAGAAAAATGACTGCTACAGCTGAACCCAAGACAAATGTTTACAAAGCTGAACAGATATTTCTGCAAATAATATGCCTAATAGGTTTATGTTTAGAGCTTTAGCATGTTTATTTAAAATTTCAACCTTTTTCCTTAGAATTTATAACTTTTACTTCATAGGGTTAAAGCTTCACAGGTTTGATGTAGCTGCTAGCATTTGATGGAGCTGCGTAGCCTTAAAATGAAAGATGCTATACATCTCATAACCAGACAAATACTTGCGCAAATTTCCCTGGCAAGACACGTAAACCAGGGTTTGTTCCCTGTCCCTCATCTTCCTGAATATGAAGGAGTTGTCAGCAAAGACACTTCTATCATTACCAGCTTTTAACGAGTAATCTCACTCACTCCACAGCCCATACAGCTTCTAGAAAATATTGGCCTGTTGTCCTGTAGACTTGGAGTAGTTTTTATAGTGTTCTCTATGCACCAGCTTATACATACACCACAGATTTCTTCTTATGGCCAAATTATCCTGAAGTAAGCCTTAACATTAGTTAAAATAAAAACAAATATTGATACTTATTTCCTCTGTGTAAAAAGAGAGACCAAGCTACAGTAATAAACTATAAGTCACTGGTAAAAAAAAAAAAA
>NDXB01010996.1:86973-98318 GCA_002631895.1 Agapornis roseicollis | reverse complement strand
AAAAAAAAAAAAAAAAAAAAAAAACAAAACCAAACCCCAGACTTCAGCCTGATCTGCAGAGACAGCTACAAGCAATATTTTGCATTTTAGACAATACAAAGAGGAAAGATACAGAAATATTACAGGATCAGACTCTCAGCACATGCTAATCTCTCATAGGAGCAAATCTGATTCAGACCACTTGGAAGTTCTTCTTGACTGCGAGTCAGAAGTTTAAAAATCCCATCATGGAAGGCTCTCCTGCCGTAGTCATCCATTTATTATCCTCTATTAACAGATAATGATGTTTGTGGCGCTTTAAGCTTCAGTTCCTTCAGCAGCAGATGGAGTCTAAATGGCTTCCAGAAAGGTTAGAGTGAGACAGAGGAAGCTTGCATCTTCCTGAGAGACTTAGGAAAGCTTCAAAAAGCATGATTCAGTCCATAATTACATAAAGCAGGAAAAGCTGTTTTCTTTTTCCCCAGCTTGTTTTGCTATAAGTCAGGACAATAAACTCAATGTAGAAATAAACTAACAACTCAGAATTTTCATTTATCTGTACAGAATTGCTTAGAGCATAATCATTTGCTAACTCTCTTCTTCAGATTTCCAAATTCAGGAATAGCATTCCCAGGAAGACAGTGGTCCCTATAGAAGGGCCCCTGTCAAAACTGGTTTGTGTGAATCAGAGAGACTGCTAGCCAGGAGTCCCCTTGTGTTTGTGTCTCCTGTGATCACACAGAATCACCAGGTTGGAAGGGACCTCTAAGATCAAGTCCAGCCCATGCCCTACACCTCCACTAAGCCATATCATCAGCACAGCTCTTCTATCAGCTATCAGTCATTCTCTGGGCAAGCTTTCTTTCACTTGAAGAAAAAACCCACACTTTGCTTGAAAAAAATGGAAAATTTGTATAGAAAGCTAACCTCAGTGATATGAAAGTTGTGATTTCCTTGGTACACCAAAGATCCCTTGGGGTCTCAGGGTAGGGTGTCTCTTATCAGCAACATCGTTTGCATTAGCCTGGCTTGGTGTTCACATGGTGAAGTGGTATTCAACATCCGGTGTTGATCCTAGAGATGTGAAAGGCTCTGGAAAGCACGGTCAGCCTTGCACAAGGATGGCATGGTCTGTAGGTGTTTTTCATCAGTCTATTTTGAAAAAACCATCCTGCCTTCTCTGGACATGTGTAGCAGCTACAGGGAGATATTGAAAGACTCATAGAAGGCAGGTGTAACAAGTATAATTTTTTACCTTTTAAAGACACTTTCTGTTCACTCCTTTTTTTTCTTCTGTTTTTCTTCTGTGCTTCTGGACAAAAGATCATAAGTTAAATGTATTTGCTCGGAAAGTCATTTCATGAATAATATAATGAATTAGAGAAGCAAGTTGCATTATATTAAAAATGTGTGAGATCTGCAACAAGGTTTTTAAAATATGTCATTGTTTACATCTGGTGATTATGTAAGAATTTACTAGAAACTACCTCCTGAATCAGGACCTTGTCTTCCAACAAATAATTTTGAATGGGTGAAAGCATAAGAAGTGACTTCTTACTTCCCTGTCATGTGACAATGGTGAACTGTATAATGTATGTTCAACTTTGCTTGAGGTACATGACCTTGTAAGTTTTTGTATTAGCTATGGAGCTTATCAAAGCCAGAGAATTAGAAAAAAACAAGAAATAAAATGCAAGAATTTGCTGGTTTGGGCTAATAATATAAACTCTTTTNTTCAACTTTGCTTGAGGTACATGACCTTGTAAGTTTTTGTATTAGCTATGGAGCTTATCAAAGCCAGAGAATTAGAAAAAAAACAAGAAATAAAATGCAAGAATTTGCTGGTTTGGGCTAATAATATAAACTCTTTTAACATTCAGGAGACCACATGTTAAATCGTTATCTATCTCCTTATTCACATCCAGTGATCTATTTCATACATTGTGGCCTTTAAAAAACATTTTATAACAGTGGTGTTTAACCGCAAATCACCTTTTTACTAAATTATTAGAAAACTAAAGAAATTGTCTTTAGTAAACAAAACCAAACAAATAAAAATTAACAACTGTAAACATAATTACCCTCTCAGTCATTTTTCCCTATATATAACTGATGGACAGGGGTAGAGCAATTGATGTCATCTACCTGGACTTGTGCAAAGCGTTCGACACTGTCCCACACAACATCCTTGTCTCTGAATTGGNATTACCCTCTCAGTCATTTTTCCCTATATATAACTGATGGACAGGGGTAGAGCAATTGATGTCATCTACCTGGACTTGTGCAAAGCGTTCGACACTGTCCCACATGACATCCTTGTCTCTGAATTGGAGAGACATCAATTTGATGGTGGGGCACTCGGTGGATAAAGAACCGGCTGGATGGCCGCACACAAAGAGTTGTGGTCAATGGCTCAGAGTTCAGCTGGAGGCCAGTGACAAGTGGTGTCCCTCAGGGATCGGTGTTGGGACCTGTCTTGTTCAACATCTTTGTCATGGACATGGACAGTGGGATTGAGTGCTCCCCCATCAAGTTTGCCAATGACACCAAGCTGTGTGGTTCTGTGGATACGCTGGAGGGAAGGAAATGCCATGCAGACAGACCTTGACATGCTTGTGAGGTGGGCTGAAAGACAAGCATGAACAAAAGTGCCATGGTGCTCTGATAACGGAGAGCTGGTGGATCTCTGCAGAATGGAAGTATGTGTTGATGAGCTCTTAGAAGCAGCTTTCCTACTTTGTCATCATAATGTGTTAACACATTTCTCTTCAGTGAGTCTAAGTCAGCTTTTTTATTGAATGTAGATGATCATAGTGAAGAGTTGTTCTTCTTTTTTTAATCAGAAACAACTCCACTCTTACAATTACTGTGATGACATTGTACAATTGCAGATCATTATGACAGCAAATCTGATAGACTGCTTAATTCCCAGGGGTCCTGATACCCCACCTGCTTAGCCATTGTCCCGGGTTTAAAGGGTCTTCATTCTATTTTATGCAGTTAACCAGAACTTTCCAAAAAAGGCATTAAAGAATGCATATTCCTGGACAGTTTTGAGGAGCTATGAATGAAATACCCTGCTCAAGCAGCAAACAGCTTGTTCACATCTGGTTCTGCTCTTCCTCACTTGCACTGAAGAGGTGGAATTACCTGTATTCTTCATCTGAAAAAATAACAGACATGCCAGGCAGGTTGTTGGCTTAATTATAGTATATCAAGTCCCAGGAGATGCTTGTTCTATGCTGTAGTGTAGCTTGCTCTATGGAATGAGAGTTAAAAACAAGACAAAACACAAAACCCAAAACAAACCAAAACCAAACCAAAACGAATTTCTTATTAACAAGTTCCTGTGACTAAGGAGCTGCCAGTCTTCTAAAACTCAGCCTCTACATAGATATTTCCTCTAGAAATTATTTTAGAACAGCTGTGAAGAAGGACATGGGGATATTGGTCGATGAGAAACCTAATATGAGCTGACAATGTGCACTCACAGCCCAGAAAGCCAACTGTATCCTGGGCTGCATCAAAAGGAGTGTGACCAGCAGGTTGAAGGAGGTGATCCTGCCCTTCTACTCTGCTCTCATGAGACCTCACCTGGAGTATTGTGTGCAGTTCTGATGTCCTCAACATAAAAAGGACATGGAGCTGTTGGAGCAAGTCCAGAGGAGGGTGACAAGGATGATCAGGGGGCTGGAGCATTTCCTGCATGAAGAGAAGTTGAGAAAGTTGGGGCTGTTCAACCTGGAGAAGAGAAAGCTGCATGGAGACCTCATAGCAGCCTTCCAGTATCTGAAGGGGGCCCACAGGGATGTTGGAGAGGGACTCTTCATTAAGGACTGCAGTAATAGGAGAAGGGGTAACAGGTTAAAACTTAAAAAGGGGAAGTTGAGATTAAATATAATGAAGAAGTTCTTTACTGTGAGGGTGGTGAGGCACTGGAATGGGTTGGCCAGGGAAGCTGTGAATGCTCCATCCCTAGCAGTGTTCAAGGCCAGGTTGGACAGAGCCTTGGGTGACATGGTTTAGTAGTGTCCCTGCCCATGACAGGGGGTTAGCAGTAGATGATCTTAAGATTGTTTCCAACACAAACCATTCTATGATTCTATGAGTCTATGCCCTGGGTTTAGTAGTGGCAGTCATCTTTTTCTTCTTCATAGTAACTGGTACAGCACTATGTTTCTGAGTTTTGGCCTGGGAACAAAACTGATAACAGGAATGTTTTTAGTTACTGCTCAAATGTTTAGTCTGAGCAAGGACTTTGTGAGCCTCATGCTCTGCCAGGGAGGAGGGGAGGAAGCAGAGACTGGACACCTGACCGAAACTGACCAAGGAGGTATTCCATACCATAGCATTTCATGCCCAGGATGTAACTGAGAGTTACCCAGAAGAGCTAGTTCTGGAGGGGTGGGGGGGGGTGGGGGTGGGGAAAGGGGAGGGTTGGAGGAGGTATTAGGTCAGTGCTCAGTTGGGGTGGGGTGTCGTGAGTTATCTGTCGGTGGTTGGTGAGACGCTGTATTCTTTTCCCTTGTTATTTCCTTTATCACTATTATTACTGGTGGTAGCAGCAGTGATTTGTGTTATACCTTAGTTACTAAACTGTTCTTACCTCAACCTGTGGGAGTTGCATTCTTTTGATTCTCCTCCCCATCCCTCCGGGAGCAGGGGAGGGCAAGAAAGGTGGGGTTGAGTGAGTGAATGAGCTTCGTGGCTGGGTTTAAATCACAACAGTCTATGAAATTGTTCAAATGCTCTTAGACGAATTAATACCTCTGACAGGCATATCATAATTTAAGTAGTCTAATTTTTACCTCAGTGCTAATATTGGGTTGCCATAACTCAAAGCATTACATGAAGAAGAAAAATGAACTTAATATTTTTAAACTTAGAGGTATACATATTTAAAAAAAATGAAAATCCGCGTTTCAAAATATTAGAGGCTGTGCAATTCCTTGTCAAAACAGGGTTTGTTCCAACAGATAAACAGTAATGAAAATATTTTACTGGGCTTTAGTCAAATACTGTGTGCTAGCATTTAATTTCTAATTCCTTGTAGATAAATGGGTACACCAGCCTCCTATTACTATGTAAGCTCGTGAGTTTTGCGCTTCATTGTACCTTCGTTGTTTTTCATTAAAATCAGCTAGATGACTTAAACCATACTGGAAATACATTTTTGGCTGATTTGGGGATTTAGATTTGATTTATATTTTTTTTTCTCCCTGACTGGTGCTATACTTTAAAACCAACATTATTTTTGTGATGTAGTACCTTAAATATTCTCATGTTTAAGTTGGTAGCTTTTGGGGGATTTAATGACTGCTTCTGATTCTTAGGATTTGATCAAATGTGCTTTGGTTTAACAATATTGTAGTATTCAACATTTTTTTATAGCATCAATATGTGCCTCTCCATCCCCATCCTCAGTTTTGACTGAGGAGACAAGTATTTTTTCATAATCAAAACAATCAGGAGTGTGTGATGAGGGTCATAATTAAACACAACCTGCTTTAAAGCAACTCTTTAACAGCCATGAAATGGAGTGATGAAGCAGAGCTTCACTCATTGCCTTTCTCTGGAGTCCTAGTTTCTGTCTAGGCATTCTCCTAAGCACCACACTAATACCAGTGCAGCTCCTGGAGAGATGGGACTGCTCACACACTGCTGAAACTACTCGGAAAACCTTGAGCTCTCTCTCCATGTGATGATGACGCAAGCAGACACGCTTGCTACGTTTTGGGAAATTCTGCAAAACTTACTATGGTTTACCAGGTAAGCTGCTTATTTAACAGTCATATCACCATATATTACACAGAACACAACAACCATGCTGGATACTGTGGTGCTCTTCTAGCAGGCGCATGCCTTTATCATTGATTTTCTTGTGGCACTTTCAAGTTGCCACAGTAACACCACTCTGGCCATTTCTCACTTGTTTCCCATCCTCCATCAGCTATGACCTTCCCTTATGCTGGTGTTTTCTCTCAGTGTTTCCATTCTTTTTATTCTTGAAGAATTATGAGATTTCATCTCATTTTACACAGAAAATGACAGGGTGAGTCCAGACTCCCTAACCTGTAAACCTTCCCACAGACAACCATGCTTTTTGAGGGCTTTGCAGAGCTGCTGTCTTTGCTGTCTAGGGAGTATAAAGCAGGAACCTGACCAACGTGATCAGAAGACACTAACACACTGAGCTTGCAGGCCTCATATGCTACTGGAGTCATTCTATCTGTTGATCACAGCATGGCAGTTTATTCTCAGTATTTCAAATTAACACAGGCATTGGCTGGCATACACAAGCCTTTACCAAAAACTGGCGATCCCAAGAACTTTCAAAAGTTTATGTTTATGTGTGCTTGAAGTGCATTTTTCTCACTGCTGCAGGTGCTGTGCCTGGCGTAACTGCAGAATCAGGACTCCAGTGTAACTTTGTGCTGCTGATGTAGTGCCCCACTTCACCGTAAGAGATAAGTAGCAATATATTTACTGATATAAACCAGCTATTTAACAAGCCTTATTAGTAAATGAAACAGAGATTTAACAAGATTCAATGGCAAAGTACACTTGAATATTTATTGCATAGAGGACAGGGTCACACAAAACTGTCAGGGATACCCTCCTCTTGAGTTATGAGGTTCAGAAAGGACCCCTTGTATTCTGAACTCCTGCTCAGAGAGGTACAGCTGGATCTGGACTTATCTCAGACTTAGTACACCATTTATGTCTAAAGGATTATATGTTTGCCATCAGTCCTTTCTATCACTTAGGTAAGACTTCAAAGTTTATAAGGCTATTAATCACTTACAGAGAATCTGTTGTGGCAAGGAATCTCTCAACATTGAGGAACAACCTTGAGAGGTGTCCCTGCTCAACGGGAGATCCTGGTGTGCAGTCCGCTGATGTGCAGGAGAGCTTAAATGGGCCTGCATTGTCCACTATCTGTGGAGTGAGATAATTGGCTTACAGTCATGTTCGCATACTGACTATGGAAACCTTGCTTGAGTTGTACCTGTTTGGGAGGTGGTGGTACATCTTTCTCAGATTAGCCCTTGGCTGATGTATTGTTATCTGTCTTCCCTGAATCCACTTTGAATCAGATGGGGCCCTCAAACCCAGAGGCAACCATTACTACCACCACTGACAGTTATCACTTGAGAAAAGTTACAGGAAATAAAGGTCAGGTCAGGAGAGGCAGGGTGGCACACTGACACACTTTAGTGCCTGTTGACACTCACAGAGCAAGCCGGTCACCTCAGTGCAGACAGTATATTCTCCTTTCCTAGTCAATGTTGATTTCAAGGTCCATTAATCTTACTGTAGAGTTTGCTATAGAAGATTTCATTACATTTTCCTTTATCTGATAAACTTTACCACCTTTTCCTCACAACATCAATTTTCATTCTTGTTTCATGTTGCACCTCACCTTATGTATTTATTTACTATTTATCCGGGAAGAATTTAAACTCCAGCAATTCAGGAGTGTCTTGTCTCCATGAAGTCTGTGTTCTCTGTTATCTTTTGAGACAAAAGAATGAAGCATTAGTGGGTTAACTAAAAGTAACATGTAAACCTTAAAAATAATTTTCAAATAAGAAAGCAATTTACTTTCTCTATTTCTGTAACATTAATTTTTGATTGGAGTCCAGCCTCAGTGAGACTTCTCTTAACGACAAAGTTTTGCATATGGACAGTGTTGTTTTTGCAGTCAAAGTTATAGCTTTTATCCAGCTCAATAGCAGTTATGAAATTTTATAGGTCTTTTTTCACCTAACAAGTCTGGACTAAACATTAGATGAGCAGGAAAACTGCTAAGTTTTTGTGGACTTCTTTTGTTTATTTGTTCGTTTTGTTACTAGACAATGACTAGGAAGGACTTTGTTGACCTTTCATAATGTCTGCCACAGGATATGAGCCAGTAAGCCCCAAGTCAGCCTCTTAACCAAAATACAATGCTCTGAGAACTTGTAATATTTTTTTGGCTAGCAACCCAAACTAAACCAACCCAAACCACTTCAGACAGGAGTCTATTTGCATATATTTTAATGTCATTGCTTATTTTTCGTGTATTTTTTCTTACTGCATGCTTCAAGCAGTTCATTAATTCTTTTGTTTTGATCATCGCCTGCTTTTCTTGTTTAGCAGTAGCATTGAGTGTAAAATTCTAGCATTATAATTAATGACTACTTCCAAAAGAAGTGAAATTTGGAGTAAGAAATGCTTCACTGTTCTATTGATCATTTTTTATGCCTAACTTGGAAAACCTTTTTTTTCCCCCCCTTTTAATATGAAATCAACAAACTAATTATCACTGGTTACTTTTGAGAAATATTTGTGATTAAGGGAGAGGAAGAGGAAACAGCATGCAAGGTTCTAGTATCTGAATGTCAAAAATACAAAAGCCCAAAATAGATTAAAAAGAAGAGTAATTATGTAGCTGTGATACTTTCAGATATTGTACTTTTGATTTTTAATATCTTCCTAACACCATTGTGCTGGTGAAATCATGCAAGTCATGCTGAAAACATGAAAGTAATTTTCTTAGGATAGACAATTACAGAGAAGTTCTTTCCAGTAATAATAATAATAATAATAATAATAAGTGCCATTTCTTTACAGTGAAAGTAACCTTATATTTTTTTGCTCTTGCAAGCATATTTAATTGTCTGTCACACTGACAGAAAGATCTCATTATTAAACAAGACTGAAGCTGATGCTGAGTAAACAACCACTTAAATTATTTCTGTTAATTATTTCATCAAATAAATTTCATCATTTGTTCAGCTGGAAAGAATATTTTTGGTGTTTCGGCATATTTAGACTGCACCTAGAAAGCAAAACAATTTTTGAAGTGTTTTTTCAGGAAGATATGGTGCCTGCTTCAGGTTATTGCTGTTCATTTAAGTTGATATCTGTTTTCTTCTGCACATCTTGATTTAAGAACTACCTTAATAAGGATATTTGAATTTATTTCTTTGGAGTTTGAAAAGACAGTCTCTCTCTGCATATTCAGTAAATATAACCAATGTGATTTGAAATGTAAACTGGCTATTTTTGGCAACCCAAAGTCTAGAGCAAGTCAGACTCTTGTAGGACATTATACTAGTCTCCCTCATACCTCTCCCCATCACACTACTGTATAGGTGGTTTAAAACCTATGGGAGACCTTGTTAATAAACAAGTAATAAAAAACAATTCAGCTGAATCTTGAATCAGTGACATTTTTGTACATATTAGACATATTTTCATTCACAGCTCTTAGAATTGCTAGTTTTACAAACATCTGTATACCTATAGGACTTCTAGATCTGCTTAAGCAAACATTTTCCTTTTTTATTTCCACTGTATATGTAAGGGGATAAGTAGGTTGCCATTTATGACTTTCATTAAAAACTTCAGTTTCAAAGGCTCTCCTTTTATTAGATGTCTTAATCCAATTCTCTTTACTGGGCTGTGGAGTGAAAATACATTCTCTTGAGTACAAACAATAAAAGGCAAAATTAAACATGGGACACAGACAACTCCAGCTAATAACAGAGAACTAGCAGAATCATTTTGAAAAACTTAGAGTATGTACTTGGAAAGAGCATATTCCAAAGTGTTTGGGTTGGGAAGTTGAATGTGGGAATTCTTTTTAGGTGTAAAAATTGAAGGGAAGTATTTCTGACTTCAAATATTTTTCAAGAAGTCTTTTGTTTCTGAAATGTATTGGTCTTTGCAAACCTTTTTCAACAGAAGATGAAAAAGGATATAATAACCTAAAAATTAAGCTGAAGGCTTTGTTGGACTAAAAATCTCTGTGGTTTAGATTTACCTGGTAATTTTATCTGATTTGTCAATTTCATCTTTTAGTTACAACCAAGTACAGCTCAGGATTGCCTGGCACATGTTTATCAAAATGAGAATTTTAGGCTGTAACATTGGAGTGTGTTATCATTAGGTGGGAAGGGTTTGGAAAAAATTAAGAGTTGCTATAGCATCTGCATGACCAAATAAATCTGTAAATACCCCATCTTCTATCATTAAAATTCAAATATTTGCACCGAAAGAAGAGGTGAAGACCTTACCTTCAATGTGCTTGATGATTACCATGCAAATGATTTTCTTTTCTTCAAACTGTACCTGTTATTTGCAAAAAGATGGGATTCAGTACTTCTAATTATTGTTCAGCAGAAAAAAAAAAAACACATTTTTCATTGCTTTTCAACAAACTGCTATCATCATGGATCCAATCTAAAGTCTTTACCTGTTCCCATTATCTTCAAAGATGCTTAGACCTGCAAAAGTGTTCAATTATATCATTGAGTCAAGGTCCATACAAACATGTAACTGTTGTTAACCTCATTGTGAGTAAAATGTTCACATTCTATGCAACTCTTTGTGATGCTGAACTCATTCTTGAGATCTGTGATTGATTTATATCAAAGTTCTATTACTGCTGATGATCTCTTTTGCCAGTTGTGAGTTATAACTGAAATTATTTTGGAGTATCTGTCAGGAATGTGTGAAGTATAATTATAAGTCATATGGGAGTATTGAGCCTTGAAATAATGAAAATCTCAAGGACCATTAAATATTAAACCAAATTTCCAAACCCTTAAAATGTCAGCAGTAAGAGTTTTGAAATTGAATCTAACTATCTGATTTGGTGAAATCTTTCTATGCATAAAAAGCTTTACTTTCCAATAAGAGGTTTTGTTATTTCTGTAATAAAGCCATTATTATTATTACTTACATAACTTTAAAGAGTCAATATGTTATGCAGTTATTTTCTTGCTTTTTTCATTAAATAAATAGTGGTGAAAAGAAGCAGGGAGGGAGGAGTTAGAATTTCTTGCTCTTAATGGTGTTTCAAATTAAGCATGTGTAAATTACTCAAAGAAACTTGTGTCATGTTTTAAGGCACTGAAACATAAGGAAAGAACATAGTGCTTCCATCAAGGTGAAAATACAGAGACTTTGGAAGCAACCAAAATGTCTTCCCACTTACAGTCGTTAAATTTTCTCTGTCTGTGCAGCAAGGCCTTTCACTTACAGCCAGGAGCCACAAAAATGCAAGTCAGCTGTGCTCTTTCTAAGGACTGATTTCATTAGACAGTCTGAGTCACTCTTAAACTGTACTATACATTACAATATAATACAAAACACCTGCACAATGCAATACATTTTTTAATTTATATTTTTTTAATTTTTTTCTTATACCTTGAGGATAAGGATGATGAAGGGAGTGGAACATCTCCCTTATCAGGAGAGGCTGAGGGAGCTGGGTCTCTTTAGCTTGGAGGAGACTGAGGGGTGACCTTATCAATGTTTACAAATATGCAAAGGGTGAGTGTCAGGGTGATGGAGCTAGGTTCTTTGATGTCCAG
>NDXB01010996.1:64092-84783 GCA_002631895.1 Agapornis roseicollis | reverse complement strand
AGCAAAGCAAAGAGAAAGGCAATGAAAGGGAAGAAAAGAACAAGGAAGGGAAAGGAAGATAATGGAAGGGAAGGGAAGGGAAGGGAAGGGAAGGGAAGGGAAGGGAAGGGAAGGGAAAGGAAGAGAAAGGAAAAGAAGAAAAGAAAAGAAAAAAGAAAAGAAAAGAAAAGAAAAGAAAAGAAAAGAAAAGAAAAGAAAAGAAAAGAAAAGAAAAGAAAAGAAAAGAAAAGAGGATTTGGAGAAATGTTTTTTCCTTATACTGATGAGAAGGGGAACTCTAGATAAGTGATTCTCTCTTGAAAAAAGGACACTTTTGCAGATCCTTCCATGTAAGTTCGTTATTCTGTGCATTTGGAAGGCTGCCTACAAAAAAAAAAGAAAAAAGCAAAGTCTGGTCATGCAAAGAAAATCTGAAAAGGTTCTTGGAGGAGGCACAGTTACTGGGGTTTATAGAGGGTCAGCTGCATATTGTAGCCTGCCTNTTTGGGATTTGAAGGTCCGCAAAAAAAAAAAAAAAAAAAAAAAAATGGAGCTTTAGGGAATAGCTGTCTCAGCAACCTGAAGATTTACTGTTTGTCTTGATCCGTAAGGCAGCCGGAGGCAAAGGCTTTTCACAACAGCAGGCAATAGGCCATCTCTACCCAGCACCATGCCTGATGTGATTTCCACACAGATTCTCATGTTTACCAGTAACTGGGGGAGCCTTTTGAAAGTGTCCTTTGCTGTGTTCCTCTTGGAATTGTGAGGCTGCATTATTGTTTTGGGAAGTCTGTACTGATGAAGTACCCATAGACTCGTGACCTAGCATGGGTATAGGAACAAGAGAAAGCACTGTTCAGAGTCTCAACAGCAATCACAACAACCCTGGAGAAGGACAGCACAGCAATGATGCATAGTTTTCACCTTGAGTATTTGTATTAGTTAGAATAATGTACTGTGTCTACAGATATAGTTTGCTCTCCTGTAATTTTCTGCATATACATCTCTTGCAAAACACAGGTACAGCTCACAGTGCCAGTCAAGTCATCAAGTTGTTTGTTTTTTGGTTTTTGCCCACTCTTCCAGCTGATAAGTTATTTTATATAAAGAATATGATATTTTTATATATATGATATAATATGATATTTTATATATTATGATATTTTATTATCTGTAAAGAATATTCTATATAACGTATATGATGTGTATCTGCAATCCACTGGACACATTATACTCTAGGGTTTCGGCCACTTACAGTACACCAAGTGACTACTTGCAGTAGTCTGTAGGTTAGTTAATTCTTGAATTAATTAAACTTTTCAGACAAAGGCCTTGCAATTCTTCTGTGTTAGAATTCTTAATGATTACTAGCCTGTTCTCTGCTCTTGTAGTATTTCCTCAAACATTCTTCACCAGGAATTATGAGAAAAGGACAGCATCATGAGACACTGTGTGTCTTCTGCTTATCTGATTATGTATTTATTCATTCCTATTATCATGTGATCAAATTTGTGTGAACACAGGTTTTTGGCGACTTGTCCTTTCCTGAAGAATGTGTCTCACAGATTGAGGACAAACTCTTAACTGGGAGAATTATGCAGAGACTTACTGACGGGAGAATATTTCTGGGTACTCCAAAGAGCTTGACTGCCACCACCACTTCTGAACAGGCTGGGCTGACTGCTGCAAATAAGAGTCTGTTTCACAAAGTCACTGAAACAGAGATTGATGGAAAGCCTCCCTGCCCAGGCTGGAATAAGAGAGTCCCTTTCGTCTCTCCTTCCCCTGGTAAACCCATTCCCAGAGCAATTGCTACCTGGAGGCTGCCACCAAAAACTTTCTGCACACGATCAATTGTTTCCACCCATCCCCCTGGCTCTGAAGACAGTCCCACCCCAGGCTCAGTGTGATAAAAACAGGGGCTTGTCCCACCTCTCTGAGTCTGCAGCTGAAAGCAGAGGTAACAGGTGGAGAGGATAGAGAGCATTACTCTGTACACTATGTCCTAAAGAGGGGTGGCTGCTGGGGTGGGACAAGGATGCTGTCCCAGTTTCACTTCACTTCACTTCACTTATCTCTGTGAACATAGCTACTGAAAGCAAAGGAGAGAAATAACCCTCATTAGGCAGGTGACAGCACTGATAACTGACCAAATACTAACAGTGATAATGACCCAATACATGATAGTGTATGTGCAGTAGCTAGCGGTGACCGAGATCTCCTTTAGTCCTGAAGAACACAGGAATGTTTTTTGGAAGAGACCTGGGAAATTAATGTGACAAGTCTGCTGGAATTCTGAAAATTTTCCATGTTGACTCAAATTCTGGCAGTTCACTGTGCTTCCTTACATGGAACAATTGAGTTCCATGCATTTGGTGTTAAGACATCAGATGCCAAACACAATTATCTGTTTTGAGTGAGCATCATAAACTCTGGAACATAAACTCTGGAGCTGTTCCTAACCCTGTGCAGGGCAGTGGCAAGGCATGTGGCATTTTCCTGTATAAGTGTTCCAGTTCAGGCTAGGAATGGTTTGAGATGCCAACTTGTGTGGCACTGTAACAGCAACATTTTTCACAACGTATGTGTTTCATCAGGATTACAGAATAGTCTCTGTAGGTTCCATTCCAGCTTTGTAGAGCAACAGAAGTATCCCTACACCCAGAAAGTTAATGAGATCCAGACACTTTTGACATGTTATGCACACATAGTTTTGCTGACAGAAGCTGCCTCTGGCAAAGGATGTAGATATAAATTTTAAGTAGTGCTTCAGTTGGGGGCCCTTGAAAATAGAACAAGAGGCAATGATTTGAAAGTGAAAGAGGGAAGATTTAGATTAGATATTAGGAAAAAAGTCTTCATTATGAGAGTGATGAGACACTGGAACAGGTTGCCCAGATAAGCTGTGGATGTCCCATCCCTGGCAGTGTTCAGCGCACTGCAGAGCCAGCATGATTGTTTTCCGGCTAATTCAAAATTAATATTGTTGTCAATGTTCTCCTGAGGGAGGGAAAAAATATTGGTAGATAGAAAGCCTCATGCCTAATTGCTTTGTAATTATATTTTCCAATGAAATATGTTAATATGCATTATAAAATCTCTTGTTCTTGCTTCTATAGTTAAGGGCCTCTCATAGTTTTCATTATGAAACTGTCATTTTATGGATTTATAACTTTTTCGAGACTATCAAAATTTGCTTCTGGCTGCAGTTTGGTGAATCAAGGTCCCAAGCTAAGAACATTTTTGTTGACAAAACTTACATATATCCAATTTTTCTGCTTCCAAATTGTTTTTCTAAAATTGAAAAAAATACAGATATCTATGTGTGTGTAGATAACCATACATTTGCTGGTGCATGAATTCAAATATCAGTAATGTATTAATTCATGATGAAGTCCAAACGACCTTTCTGAGCTTCATGAATTCTTTTGTTTCCGAGAAAAGCAGTGATTTGTGTTACACCTTAGTTACTGGGCTGTTCTTATCTCAGCCTGTGGGAGTTACATTCGGGGGGGGTGGGGAGAGAGAGAGAGAAAGGGGAGGGAGTGAGAGAGAGACTACATGGCTGACTGAGTTTAAACCATGAGACTTCAGAAAGAAAACATAAGTTTTCTCTCAAACAGATTGTACTATAAAAGCACTGCAGATCTTGGTTCTTTGGGCATATAGTCACATACATTTTGTTTTAAAATTTCTTTGTTCTAAAATTCTTCTTTGCGTATTGAAGTTGAGGTGGCTTTCCTCTCTCTTTTGCAGAAAGGTGGTTTCTTTTTATCACTTTTCTCTTGGCTAGAATTCATTACTTTCCCTGAACAAGCATTGGAAGTTCCAAGATCAATACCCTTCAATTTAACCTTTCTGACAAACCCTGAATCAGTTATTTGCTCGGCAGTGCTGTTACTTTCTGGTTTTGCGTACTCATTCATGATAATTAAAATATTCTATCTTTGGAACGTTTTAGCAGACTCTATCTGCTGTGCCTTTGTAATCTGGATCTTCCCACCCTTTCCCATATATTTTCCTTAAGTGATATTGTTGCTTCTTTTTCTAAATTTTCCAACTAATTATTTTGAGGTTTTCTTCTTAATTCACTACATACTTTATGAAATTTCTAGAAAAGAAAATAGGGATGGAGATTTACCTGGGATATAGGCAATTAAACCAGAAGCCATATAATTAACTTGCTTGGCAAAATAAATTGTCCTTGAGATTTTCAGTGGCAACATCCATGACATACTGAGGAAATGCTGATGCTATCAGCTACCAGTATTTTATCTATGAAGGGTTATTGGCATAAGCCCACATAATTCCCAGAGCATTGAAGACGCAGCTGGTCTTGATATCTGAGGTTTTTTTTTTTCCTGAATGGTTGTGAAGACGAAGGCTGTTTTGATAAGCCATATTTGCACATATGACATCCCTGCTTGAAAATGCCTCCTGGCTTTGATAATACCAAAAGAAATTAATTCTCACTCTTGAAGCTATTCAAGCAAGTACCACCTTAAAATTGGAATAAGTCTTGAAGGAGAGTCTTGTCAGAATTTCCATGTCACAGAATTGTTATCCCAGCTGCTATCTTACTTTGCTAGGAAATAAAAAGGGGATCCTGGCTTAATGCTGTAAGCATCCCTACCTCACTGGGCATCCTGCAGGCATCGGGAAGTGGTCTAGCACCCAGCACAGGACAGAATAGAGTACTTCAGGGTTAGGTAACCCTAACAGCTGGACAAACTGGACTAGCACATTATTTCTTTTCTCCAGAGACCAAACTAAACCACTGCATTAAACACACGCTTTTTCACCCCAAACTTGTGGCTGGGAGCAACACCACCATAATGTTTTCTTGTTCCCCTTTGGTCATTTTCTGTGAGGTCTTTGTGTTACAACAGTAGACCCTGGGGCAACCCACAGGCCATCAGAAGCTGTAGGGTTGCTGTTGACATTGAAGCAGGTGATGATATCTTGCCTCTGCACAAGTGGATTAACAGAGCTTGTGATCAATTTTGCTTACACCCTTTCTCTTTAAGCAGAGTTTTTATAAAAGCAAACAGAATAGTAGAATTTCATGCTGTATTTGCTGTCCTCTTGCAGTTGTTGAATACTAAGAGTGTTCTGGGTTTAGCAGTAGCAGTCATTTTTTCTTCTTCATAGTGGCTGGTGAAGCACTATGTTTTTGACTTTCGGCCTGAGAACTGAACTGATAACAGGAATGTTTTTAGTTACTGCTCAGATGTTTAGTCTGAGCAAGGACTTTGTGAGCCTCATGCTCTGCCAGGGAGGAGGGGAGGTCAGGAGGAAGCAGGGACACCTGACCCNCTTCTTCATAGTGGCTGGTGAAGCACTATGTTTTTGACTTTCGGCCTGAGAACAGAACTGATAACAGGAATGTTTTTAGTTACTGCTCAGATGTTTAGTCTGAGCAAGGACTCTGTGAGCCTCATGCTCTGCCAGGGAGGCCGGGAGGAAGCAGAGACAGGACACCTGTTCCAAACTGACCAAAGAGTTATTCCATACCACAGCATGTCATGCCCAGGATGTAAACTAAAAATTACCCTGAAGGGCTAGCTCTCTGGGGGGGTTGGAGGAGACATTGGGCAGTGCTTGGTCGGGCAGGGTGTTGCAAGTTATCTGTTGGTGGTTGGTGAGGTGCTGTACCCTCTTCCCTTGTTATTTCCTTTATCATTATTATTACTTGTGGTAGCAGTAGTAATTATGTTATACCTTAATTACTAAACCGTTCTTATCTCAACCTGATTCCACTCCCCATCCCTCTGGGAGGATGGGGAGGGCAAGAAAGGGGGGTTGAGTGAGTGAACAAGCTACGTGTCTGGGTTTAAACCATGACTTAAGGGTTACTTGGAAACAGAAAGTCTAGGTACAACCACAATGATTTAAAAAAAAAGGTAAGTAAGTGGAAGGGTAGCGATGAAACAGTACAAAATACTTCCCTCAGGAAAACCAAAACCACTATCTAAACAAAAATTTTTCACTTGATTTCAGGTTTTTTGTTAATGAGGTTTTCATCTGGAATTAAGTGTTCCCTGGGGCTCAGACCTAGCCCTGTAAAAGCTGCCAACTGGACAGGCCAACATGTGAGATTCAAAATATGTTATTAGCTTGAATTATAGTTTCTGGGGAAAAAAACATTGCAAGTAGCTCATCAGGAGCTAGACAAATATTCAGCAAAATATACACAGAACATTAAGCTTATAAATGTATTTTGTTGTATTTTTTTTCTAAAAACATTGTATTGTACATTCAAAAGGGTCACCCTGTATTCTGCAGAACATCTGTGGATTTCTTTTAGTGGCAGCATGCGTGTCTATGACTTGACAATGTGGTTGACATGGTTGAGTTCATGTTCAGGCATTGAGTGCCTGTTCAGGTGACAGTCATTACAGGAGAAGTTAACATATTTTACAGCTGAAAGGCTTGGTCAGTCCTTGGACCATCTGCATGACACACTGATGTCAGTGGCACCAGCTCATTGAACTGGTGGCAACTCCTCTGCCTTCATGTCTCAAAGCATGGGAGGAGCTGCAGTGCTGTCCTCAATGAGAACCTGAGGCCCTGGTGTGACAGGTGCTCCTCAGAGGTGCCTCATACTTTCTCATACTCCACATGGATGGCAGGTAGTTTGGCCTGGGAGGAGAAAGGGATGAACTTCAGGTTTGCAAATGGATAACAACTGACATGGGAAGAGGAAAGCTGGCATGATGCACACGTGTCCTACTGTTATTGTGGTCCAACACTTCTGCTCCACCATCAGACCTACACACCACTAAGAATGGAACCCTTCCTTCCCTCAGCTCCTTTTTCCCTCTAAGTGGGCTGTTCATTTCGGACTCAATCAACACACAGGACACCTCGCTCCAAACCACCAATCACTGTTGCTGTCATTTCTCTTTATTAGTGAACTGAGTGAACAGGATCAGTGATAAGTGCTTTCCCTAATGAAAACCACCTCTGATTTATTTTCTTATTTCTTCTTGTTTTCTTTCAGTCGATTATTTTTTTTTCTTTCTTGCATGTTCTTATTTTCTCAGTTAACATACAAAAAGAGAACTAATATTCAGAGTGGTTTCCTTTTGCAGTTCCTTCTGCCATTTTTTTTGTGTTCTTTTTTTTTTCTCTCTGGGAAAGAAACCTTTAGAGAAGAGCATATGCTTCCCAAGCACAACCTCCTCCTGATTCTTTTACAGTCAGCAGTGAAAAATCAAGGTGAAGAGATTACAGAATATAATATATACAGAATTAAGAAAATTATAGGTGAACATATTTGCATTAAAATATATAATATAGGTATGTTCAAAACATAATTTTATTTTTTTGCAGGTAGAAGAGATACACTGCATATGCCCAAAATGATACCAAATGTCACTCTGCATGCTTTATTGTGCCTCTTTATATCATAGTATGTGTCTGAGTGTGTACACATATGTAGGTATGGATCTACACAGAGCTTAGTAACACATAAATATCTACAATATATACAAATGCATGTACCTTTGGGTTTATGTTATCTTACTTTTTTCATAAATGACACATTTAATTCCTACTTATGGAACAAAACACTTGTTTCAATTTTCATACAATTTTAAATGTCTCTTTTGCTTTCAGTTTTTCTCACCTGTACAGCATAAAACTAGGCTCCAGAGGATACTGTCCTTAAAGGATGAATGTACAGCAAGAGCAACAAAGCTATTTAATAAATGAATCATAAAATGTTGGTTAATAGTCAGACACTCTTAGGCAATATGTTTGATTTGGGACATTTTGTGCATGAGATTGTCAGATTCTTTCATTAAATATTTTAATCCCCCTAAAAGAAATGAAAGATTAAATTCAGATTTAAATCTGTTTCATTCAACATGCAAATGCTGTTTGACCTTTCTGGGCACCCAGTTTGTGTCAGTGTAATTTTACTGGTTCAGTTTTATTGCATTTTTTTCAGGATGAAGATGCTGAAAGCTTGGATAATCTGTCTGGTGAATTATCTTTCACTCATATCCTTATTTTCCTTCTCCGTTGTTTTTAAGTAAGTTTTAAATTTAAAGACACATGTTAAGTGATAATCCAAAAGCATGTTAAGGAAATTAATGTTACATATCTCATACATTGAAATGAGATACATAGGAACTGTTTGACTTCATAAACTGTAATGACTTGTACTAGCAAATTTGGACTTAGCCACCCACTGGTAATGACATTTGCATTGCATATTCAAGACTGACAAAAATTAACTACTATAAACATTCTAGAATTATTAACTGTGTCATCACTCAGAAAGTGATCACTACTGTATTTTATAGATTGCAGTCTACAGCTTTAAAAGTCTATATGGACCAATGTGTATACAAGCTATCTTTCATTTTCTCTTTTTGCATCACAGTATGACCCACTCATATATTAGTGACTTCTGATACTCTATTACAACTCTCCTTGCTGTTTCTTTAAATTGTGATGTATGGTCTTAAGAAGCTTTGCTTTAAGGTATGCCAGAGTGGTGTGATCACTGAAATTTCCAGGTAGTGAAATCTGGGATGGCAGAATTAGGCTGGGGTGTCAGGAAGCTTCAACTGTTCTGCTTAATGTCTTTTCATCAGTTGCTGTTATTCTGTAGATAACTGATAGTGAAGACGATTATCACAAAAATGCACAAAGATTACCACTTTCACAACCTGTTACTACATGCTAGGTTTACTTGGTCCCTTTTCTTTGAATGATGGTGTTTTCTACCTACCATCCCACCCACCAGGAACATTTCTGTAGTATGGCTTTGACTGTTCTTTTCTTTTGTCCCACTTCTTCTCAATGCTGTAATTCTCTGGTTTTCTACAAATTAAAAGTTCCCCTGATCTACTGGCTCATTTAATTTTCATTCTCACTTGTTGCAGAAGATCTTGACAAAATTTTTTTTCAGGTCTATCTGGGGAAAAGGGAAACCTTGGGGGGAACACCACCATCCTTATTTGCTGAAGGTTTGCACAGACAGCAACAGGAGCATGTTCTGAAAGATTAAGAAAAAAAAAATATTTTCTGTTTCTTGAAGAGAGGAAAAGGCCAGCTACAAAACTGTGGAACTGCATGGTAGCTATTTCCTGTATTCTGCATCTTTTTCATTCTAAAGAAAAGCCAACTCTGGAATTTCAATAGTGTAATGACTCTGCGTTGCAAAAGACAATTGTTTCCAGGAATTGTCAGATTTTAGTTTGCATTTTATAAAACATGTTGTTTTATCTGAAATCACTAACGGCAAGGGGAAGGGTGCAGAGGTGCAGGACTGGTAAATGGCAATCCCCCAGATTGGCAACCCAAGTATGCTCTAAGAAATTATAGTTTCCTGAAGAGCCATTGAACCAGGATCCCACTGTTGTGCCATCTCTCTCAGCCAGCATCAGAGGAGGTTCAAAGGATGCTTGGCTACTGACAGCTGCTGGAAACCCTCAGGAAGTCTTAGGGATGCTTCTTTAACTTCATATTCCACAAAAAAAAAAAAGTTTTTTCATATCTGCATTATTGCCAGGTAATGACATATTTGTAACCCTAAGAGTATCTAAAGTATGGCAGAAAAAGTATGATTTTCAATAACCAAATAGTAAGGGATGGTAGGGCTGATCACCTTCATATGATTCTATGATTTTATGATCCACTGCTCTGTTTATGCATGAGTATTTGAGTGTAAATATGGAATCCAGCTCTAAATATTCTGTATTATACTCGTGAGATGAAAATGCTAGCCTTTGTTTTCAATTTATTCTTATTTTGAAGAAGATTTTTAAATAAACCAATAGAACTCAATCCAGGAGTAAATTAGTTTCTAAATACATGAGGGAAAACATGAACCTTATTTTTTTCATTATCTCCTATCTTTACGTGTTTGTGCAAAATTCCTATTTCTTATTCTCTGATGGCTTTTCTTTTTAAGAAATATTTTACATTTAAATATTGTCCTATCCATGCAAATAGAAGACTACCAGCCACTCACCAAAATGCAGCACTGAGATGATTGGTTATTTCAGTTTTTTCATCTTTTCATTGTTTTTGAGCTTCTTATATTCCAAACGTCTTCCTATGTGTACCAATTCATAGTTATCTATTTCTACACTACTATCCCACAAACACCTGTGATTAGTTGATATTTGGGGTGTGTGTTGAAGCCCATGTCCAGTGCTGCACTGCTAGTGAACTGTTATGCAAGCCAGTCTGATTAAAGCCATGATGTGATTATATGTGAATTATATTTATATATTGATATTTTGATATATTAATGGCATATTGATACATTAATGATATAATATTATTATATTGGTGTATTATTATGATATTAATGACATATTGATATATTAAAATGTTTACAGTAAAAGGTTTCTCCTTGGATAACCATTTTCTAAACTCTGTGAAGGAATTAATTCTTCAGGACAATGTGTTGTGAATGAAAGCACTGACATATATCATGTACATAGACCACAAAGCATTCTTCAGCTCCAAAAAGAAAGATTTGTTGTTGGTTTTTCTTTTTTTTTGTTTTGGGGTTGTCCTGGGTTCAGCAGTAGCAGTCATTTTTCTTCTTCTTAGTAGCTGGTGCAGTGCTGTGGTTTTGACTTTCAGCCTGGGAACAGCGCTGATAACACGGATGTTTTTAGTTGTTGCTAAGTCATGTTTACTCTGGTCAAGGAATTTCTGAGTCTCATGCTCTGCCAGGGAGGAGGGGAAGCCAGGAGGAAGCAGAGACAGGACACCTGATCCAAACTAGCCAAAGAGGTATTCCATACCACAGCATGTCATGCTCAGGATGTAGAGCTGGGGGCAGTTAACCAGAAGGGCTAGATCGCTGCTTGGGGCGGGCTGGATATTGGTCAGCGTGTGCTGAATGGTTGTATTCTCTTCCCTTGTTATTTCCTTTATCATTATTATTATTGGTGGTAGCAGTAGTGATTTGTGTTATGCCTTAGTTACTTGACTATTCTTACCTCAACCCATGGGAGTTACATTCTTTCGACTTTCCTCCCCGTCTCTCTGGGAGCAGGGTGGGGAGTAAGGAGGGAAGTGAGTGAGCAGCAGCATGGCTGGACTTAAACCACAACAGGGTGTGGGTTGTCTTTTTTTTTTTGTTTAACCAAATGGGACTATAACCTGTCTTGCTAGCAATTTGTTTTTTTAATTTTCTTTCATGAAGCTGTGTTGCACCCAGAATTGATTACACATGCTGTTAAATTTCAGGTGGAAATGAAGGATAGTGGTGGATAACACATGAGATGCCTGGCAGAATGCTTAACATCTGTTAAAATATAATTAGCAGCATTCCAAGATGCATATATACATTTATCAGCTGTGAGATTTGGGACTTGGCTTTGCTCTAGCTGGTGAGGGCTTCAGAAGACTGTTTGAAGTTCTTCACGCCAAGCTCTGGAACAGCTTAAATAGCAAAGAAAAGAATAAAGCATATGGCAATGAGAGAGATGCAGGGACCAGAAAATAATGGGTGTTTGCAAAAGCCAGAGGAAGTACAGTGGCTTGATGTCTGCTGAGAAAGTCAGAAATGCAGCAGAATCTCAATGAGGTTAAATGTATGCAGGAGCCTGAATAGCTATAAAGCTGGAAAAAACAAGTGCTAAACAAAGAAGTAAAAGATTTTAGGCAGCACTTCCTTATAAGACAGTGAATACAACATAAGAAATTAAGCTGTTAAGATCAGCACCAGAAATGCCATTTAGAATGTTTGATGGTTGGTAGAAGGGCATAAGCAATACTAAGGAAGCAAAACTAATGAAAGTAGACTCAAAGGTTTTGTTGTGTTTTCCCCTTTCCTATCCATATTCAAAAACACAGTTTAAAATATTTGACTGATGAGACGCTCATTAACACAAAAAAAAAAAATATGTAATTGCTGAGAACTGCTTTTCTGCTTTGATTCCAAGCAAAATTCTTCCTGAACTATAAAAATTTGCCATTCCACTATTTCATCCAAGTTATTACTCACATTTTCCTGACTTCTCTGTACATTTTTTCCTAACATTTCTTTGTAAAATGAACTGAATATGTGGCTTATTGGCTTCCTTATGATTTAAATGCTGAAGCAATGCTGTGCATAGAGTAAATGGTGAGCTACTAGGTCCCTGGCATCTTTTTCCATGGTTCTACAAATGTACCGTGTTGTCTCTGAAAAGCTTTACTAGCTTAAACTCTTTTGTTTTAAAGGGCTTAAGCAGCAGAAAATACAGTGTTATTTCCAGGTATGGGTCAAGTGTGGCAAGTCATGATCTTGTGGTAATTAATACCCACAAAAGTTATTTATGCTAATGTTTGTTTTTTTTTTTCCAGAAACTCTGGTCACACCGTGAAAATGCTGTGGCCTCAGCATTTTGATCAGCACTTTGATCTACTTTTTCCAGTGTTGCAGAGAACATTGCTATCAGTGCTCCCTTCATTTCTGAGAAGTCTGGTAACTCCTTCTCACTAAGACTGGAGCATGGCTCATGTACCAACAATTCATCAACCTGAATGGACCGTTGCTCAAGCTGACATTATGAGTGGAAGCAGCAGGACCAGGTGCAGGGAGAGCAGCTGCATTTGCTCCAGACTATGATGCCAGCTGTGTATAGTATTGCACCATGTGACCGTGCAAGCTGGGCTGGTGCCTCCAGCTGACTTCTGCCTACTGAAGACCTTGCACTGAACTGTCCTCCACAGAAAGCTGCTGCCATTTTTCCTTTGTTGAAATGTTATCACACTAATCTCAAGGGGGAAAAAACCAACAAAAAGGGCTTTTGGAAATCTCTTTGGTCATATCAAGTGAAATGCTGTGTACTTACATATATTTTTGCTCTGACTGGAAGTCTGTCTGGCAATCTCACCGAGTTTTTCTACTTTCCTTTCATTGCATCTAATACTTGCTGTAGGTGAAACCCCACCTGTGCTGTAGCCACTATCACTGCAGCACTCAGCACCAGAGAGGGTAAGACAGGTGAGATAATACTTCAGATGCAATAGGAGGGCCACCAAATTAAGTGCTCCAGAGCTCATATTTTAGAAACTTGTAATATTTCCATCCTCAGTTATAGCAACAAAGTTCAGCTGCTTCAAAGTGGTCTGAGACTGATGTCACTAAGTAGATGAGGTAAGAAACACCTCATCTACTTAGTGACTGTGACCCATAACAGTCTTTTCCTCCAGCACTGTCCTCAGCAATGAGAATATATAATGCTAAGTAACATACACCCTGAAGTATACAGGGCTATGTACACTTAGTGACACTATGTAAGTAATGCACACCCATAGCTAATGCCTAAGTATACATTACTGTGCACCACAACACATCCCCTGGATGAAGAAAGTCTGCTCTGGAGTCAGAACTATGAACAGAAAATCAGTCTGAATGGAGAGTAGACAGCTCACATCTATATATGCTAGTAGTTTTTCATGGGACCCACAAAATTTTCCATATCAGCCTTGGGATACTGGTTTATTTCTGAAGTAATTCTAATGGAAATGGCTGCCATAAAGGCAATTTACACTTTAAATTGAAAGTGTGGTGTCATGCAATTTGTCTGAAAGACAGAATCAATAAAGACTTTTCCCCTAATCTTCTAAATGTAGGAAAGGTATCTAAGGAGCAAGTGGCTGTGGGTGGCTTCTGGATTTTATCAAAATTCTGATGCCCATTGTCTTTTCTACACTCATGTCTTCGCAGACAGATTCTGATCTCATTTTTTGTAAATGTGCTATGCAAAAATACCCAGTGAGACAGTTTAACTGGCTTCCTGGGTATGCAGAAACAGGGAAGTATTTATCAGGTCTGCTTGCAGCCTAGTTTGATGCAGCATCAGGTGTCTTTTTTACTATTTACATGTTCCAGAACTGGGATTGGTGAAGTAACCATTCAGCCAGCTTTGAGGCCATCTGGCCTCAGAGAATAGGAAAAAGCTGCTGATATTTTGTCCCAAATATCTATCATGTTCCTCTACAGAAAAAGAGAATAAATTAGTCCTAATGTTTTTCTTTAGCCAGACACATTAAAATAGGCTTTGAAAATTTATACCAGTTTATTACACTGTATTTTCTGTACATTTCAGGGTGATTAAAGTGACAACAATATTACAGAAAGTAATTGCTCCTTCCCAGCAGCCCTGGGTTTTAATACAGAACATTATAACAGTTGCTCCCTTCTTGCCTCCTAAAATGAGTGACAATCATTTTTCACATTATTTTTCATAATAATCTCCTGTTTAGAACACCTGCAGTGTGAGCTGACTCTAGGTATGGATAAGTCAGAGCAGGAGGACAATTCATCTGCAAATTCTGTTTAAAATAATAAAAAAACAATTAGTCAGCCAAACTACCAAAATTTTCCTTCTGCTTTCTTAGTACAGTTTAATTTAATTTAATTAGCAATTATAACCATGATTCTTTTATTTTGTGGGGTTTTGTAAGTCTCCAGTACCACTTAAGCCAGTTTTTAACAGGCCTTCATTTAGTAAGTGTATTTGTATGGAACATGTTATTATTGAAGCAAATCAGAAAAAATGCAAGGTTTTCCAGTGTTGGGGATTCTTATTTGGGGTTTGTTTTTTTGGGTTTTTTTGCTTGGTTTGTTGTGGGTTTTTTTCTATTTTGTTTTTGCTTTTTCCTGTTCTTTGTTGTTTGTTGTTGTTGCTTATTTTTGTTTTTATTTTTTGTTTGTTTTTGGTTTTTCCATACACAATTTTTGGCATTTTTTTTCCTCTTTTTTCTATCTCCAAACCCGGATAAACTCTGCACCAAGTCTTCACTGTAATTGGAACACCATGGCAAAATAAGTAATGAGGTGGGTTTCCTTCTGAGATAAAAGGTGGTTTAAATATTAAAAAAAAAAGTCAAAGATTTTGTTAGATCATATTTTTTTCTCCTTTATGTATATGTTTTCATTTTATAGTCACTAGTTAATTCTATTTCGGACAGCCAAGCCTGAATGTTGTGTGGACATTATCTACTCTCACGAAAGACAGCAAGAGGTTTACTGTTCACATAAATAAAGCATGGACAAGCAGCAGAATGACCTTCAGCAGATCTGTGTCATGCCCCAAAGGATGATAATTGGCCTTGACTGCCCTGACAAGCCTCATCTGGGGCCTCTGTATATATCTGCTGACCCCATCTCTCATTCATCAGCACAAGGGCTGTATTTAAGCCCAGTCCTTGTTGGCCAGAGCTGCAGATGTACTTGTTTTCAGCACTGCTTTTTTATGTTTTGTTTTGTTTTGTTACTTCTATGGGCTTTTGACATATGGTCTAGCATTATTTCCTGGTTGGTGACTGTCTGCTGCTCCTGGGTGGACTTCGCTCATAAGCCCCATGCTTTCAAGCACAGTGGTGTAAATTGCTTTGTTTGTTGCTTGGTTTTGGGAGTAGGAGGGCTCAGTTCTGTGCACCTTCATACTGATGTCTTTAACTTTCATCTTTATACTCTTGTTGGCTTTCACAGCAAATAAGTTTTATGTGATAGAGGAAGCACGAACTAGAGGTGGGAATGTAAAGTGTAGCTGTGGGAGTTATGAGACCTTCTGACTTTTTAAAAATTGGAAAGATAGGATCTTTATAAACTTTGTTTAGAACCTAAAAACATAGAATGAAATCTCAAAGGCTGAATTAAGCAAGAAGTTCAAAAGTTGTTGGAGGCCTATAGTCTGGCAGATGTCTTATAATAGATCTCTCCCATCACTTCTGTTCATGAATCTACAGGTGTCATGCGGCTAAGGTTCATGGTGGGGAAAATAACAGGATGTTTTCATCTGAAAGTGCTCTACCAGCCTTAGTTTATATATGCGTTAAGAGCACACCATTCTTATTCTCACAATGTGGCTGCCACTATCTAGGTGGCTTTCTGTATTGCTGTTTAGACTTTGATCAGAAACAAATATGTCTAATCCTGAGAGCAGAGATACAACTGTTACAGTTGGATTTTGCACACAAGACTTCAAGGGTTGTCTGAAGGCTTTTCTAATAAAAGTGATAGCATTCTGTGGTGTATTTGTTGAACTATTTCAGTGAAACTGATGGGGGGAAAACAACTGCAGCCTATTTTTATTACAGTCTATAAAACCAGACTCCTTATGCTTCTTTGGAGTTTTACGGAAGAAACCATCTACTTCAAATTGTTGTGTCTTTCACTAATTTAACTTTGTTATAAAGTATCTGAAAAGCACAATCATGGTTATATTTGTGAGCATCTGCTCCTAAAATTTAGTGGGTATTCAACCACCGTAAATTAGCTAAAAAGACAGAGCCTGTTACTTGGTTTGGGCTCAGAACAATCAAAACAAAAAAACAAAAAAAGGAAGAGCTGTTCCTAAACACTCCTCCAAATAATGGAGTTATTAAAAGCAGTAAAGCTTGCTCAGGGTGAAAACTCTGATCCCACCCATCTACCTGAAATCTGATAGCTCTTTGTCTGCTATTCATTACAATGTCTGTATTTTATGGCAATAAACTTCTTTTATGATAGACTCTAAATGTAAATGTAATGGATCAAGAGCTAACACTATTACTGATTTTTAAAAGAATCACAAAAAACATCATAATCTAATCTTCCCAGCATTGTTTAACACCAATGTATCAAGTGAAGGTAGGAAATGTAAGAATATTCGGGAAGCAATCTATGAGCTTTTAGGTGAAGGTCCAGCAGACGAATGCCTTTGCAATGCTCATCACAGGGTCTGCCTGTGAATGAGAGCTTAGTTCTTCTATTGATAAAATTAGAAAAGATATGGAAGTACCTTGGTGTTATGAATTCCACGAAAAAAATAGTTTAAAGAAGCATTCCCAAAGGAATGAAACTGTTGTCACTAAAACTACTAAAGCTGGTGTTTTTTCCCTATTGAAGAATCTGAGTGGGAGTTGTAGACTGTGAGGCATAAAGATAACTAGTTAGATCAGATGGGTCTCTGCAAAGGCTGGTTAAAATGGCAGTTAAAATTGGAGGAAACATTCTTTCTCTCCCACTCATCCATAGTGATTGATGGTGGCACAACAGCCCTTTGAGAGAGGACTATAAAAGCAGATGAAGAAAAGCTTTTCTGGGCTGTATATAGTTATTATCTGGAGAATAACACTGGCTGCTGGGGGTGCAGAAAGAACTGTTTATAGGGTAGAAATTTTGCATCATGGACCTCCTCTGTTGAGGAAAAAATCATGATGAATCAAGTTATAGCAATATTTTGTCCAGAAAGTGTTAAAATAAGGCATTTTGGGGATGACTGAAACACTCTTCCAAGCCCACCTTTCAGAAAGACCTGAGAAAATAGCTAACATGTTTTGCTTTGGGTGGATTGTTTTTTTCTAGTGAGTAGTCCTAAAAAGATGTTTTCTGTGCAGTCCTAGGAACAAGAACCACTGGGGCATCACCCAACCTCTAGCTGAGAAGCAAAAAGTAGAAAGTCTGAGGAACTCTGGCTGCCCTAAAAATCTCTGATGTCCTGCAGCAGAAAACTCAATTCGGTTTAGATGGGACAAAATCATGACTTTGGTGTCTGTAAAGGTCTGTGGAGGCAAAATGACCTTTTTAAAAAAATGGCCCTATGATTGAATTCTTCCAAGGATAATAGCCAGAAGTTGTAGAACAGGCCCCTCAAAACCCCAATTTAGAAATGCTCACTTTATCACTTAAATGATCATGAAGATCCATGGAGAATAAAGCTCCTATTGAAGCCAACATGAAAGGATTTTGAAAATGTTTCCAGAGTTTCACGGGACTAACACTTTTGTTTTGATAGGTTCCTTTTTGGTGCTTGGTTGTTGGTTTTGTGGATTGTTGGTTGTTTTTTTTTTTTTTTTTTTTTTTTTTTGTTTGTTTGTTTTTTTTGTTGTTTTCTTTGGTTTTTGAGTATACGATGATGCATGTTGCTCCATATAAAGTGGGATTCATGGAGCATGATTGCCTATGCATTTGTGTCCTGTGATTGAGGGAACTTGACAAGAGGTGAGCTGTTGCAAATTTTCCTGTGAGGAATCACTAGTGGCGTGTTTCTCCTTTGCCTGGCCTTCTGGTTCCACATCTTAGGGAGCTGAATCTGTGTGAGAGCTGTATCTTTTAGTCACACTTGACACAAATTTCAGACTTGTCTGGAAGAATAGGTACAAATACAGATACATGACCACCTACAAGAGAGTATGTGGTGCTACTGAAGAACCCAGGCTTCTTGCTTTAGTACAGGTTGGCCACTGTGCAAGACTTAAGAATTTCTGTTGACATTAATATGTCAGTGCTAAACTTCTCTGAAAGAAGATGGAATAGCAACAAAAGATTCACTGTCGGCCCTTTGTATGACAAGTTGTACAAATAAATTAATTTTCCTCTTCTAAGAGTCTGCTGCACACAGGTTTGGGGTCCTAAGCGGGATTTTACCCCTCTGTGATCCCTTCCCACATATCTGTTACAGCTTTCTCTTGGTCTTCCAAGTCCAAACATCAGGCAGCAAACCCCACACAGGAGCTGTAGATGAAACTGTGTGCTGCTAGGAGGTTCAAGCAAAACACAAAAACCATGCAGAGCAACTGATAACAGTTTTCAGAGGCAGTACTGTCTTCAAAGGGATGAAAATACATAGAATTATAGAATAGTTAGTGTTGGAAAGGACCTTAAGATCATCTAGCTCCAACCCCCTGACATAAGCAGGGTCACCTCACACTAAACCATGTCACCCAAGGCTTCATCCAATCTGGCCTTGAATACCGCCAAGGATGGAGCACTCACAACCTCCCTGGCCAACCCATTCCAGCATCTCACAACCCTAACAGGAAAGAATTTCTTCCTTATATGCAATCTAAACCTCTCCTGTTTAAGTTTGAACCCTTTACCCCTTGTCCTGTCACTACAGTCCCTAATGAAGAGCCCCTCCCCAGGACCCGATAGCCTCCTTCAGATACTGGAAGGCTGCTATGAGGTCTCAATGCAGCCTTCTCTTCCCCAGGCTGAACAGACCCAACTCTCTCAGCCTGTCTTCATATGGGAGATGCTCTAGTCCCGTGATCAGCCTCATGGCCCTCCTCTGGACTTGTTCCAACAGCTCCATGTCCTTTTTATGTTGAGGGCACCAGAACTGCACACAATACTCCAGGTGAGGTCTCACAAGAGCAGAGTAGAAGGGCAGGATCACCTCCTTCAACCTGCTGATCATGCTCCTTTTGATGCAGCCCAGGATACGATTGGCTTTTTGGGCTGCAAGCACACACTGTCGGCTCATGTTCATTTTCTCATCAACCACCACCCCCAAGTCCTTCTCAGCAGGGCTGCTCTCAATCTCCTCTTTGCCCAACCTGTAGCTGTGTCTTGTTTTCAAGGAGATTCTCCTCTTGTTTTTTCTGTGCTCTCTTCACCCGCCCTCTGCCTCTTCAAGGTAAGGAAAGTTTTGGCTGACAAAGGAAGGTCATCATTTTAGGTCTCAGCAAAATTAAAATTTCACTTTCATAAAGCACTAAAGTATACTAGGGTTTTACTAGTTCTGTTCATAATTTCAGAGTGATGTTCCAGAAAACTTGTTATCTTCACATTCTGGAGTCTTCCTTCTATAAAGAAATATGTACAAATCAAAGGGATGTAAGAGCGGCAAAGGTTTTTTTCTTTGAAACACTGGAAATATGTTTAATCAGGCTCTTACTTTAAAAATGTGGACTTGTGGATTTTTTTCCCGCCTTACATACATTTAAGTATTAGATGCTGTTGAAACCAGTATCCCAACAGCTGTGAGGCTGCTACTGCTCCATGAGTGCAGGTCCAACCAGTAGTAGGGTCAAAGATGTACTCCCAAAAATTTATTTTAATATATATTCTCTATATTCAAAATATTATTTTTATTGTTTTAAAACATGGAGAATATGATGATAATATACATTTGCTTTACTCATCTATGTGGTAGAAAGAATGCAGAGAAAGAATAGAAAGCCAGTGTAACCTGACAAGGAGACCAGGAGGAAGAATGAGGCATAATGAGGCAGAAGGCATACATGCAGTAATTAATAACAAGAGTTTATCCAGTGTCTGAGAATGCTTGGTCTAAAGAGGAATTTAAAGATATCTTCACTAACTAATTGGGTCTTTCTCCAGCCATGCTGAACCTAGCTTTTCATCTGTATCAACACTTATTCCTCCATACAATGTTTTTGAGTATTGCTCAAACCAGTGTAAAGTACAGGAGACCATTCATGCCTGCAGATTTAATATCACCCATCACTCTGTATATTATAAAGAGCAGTTTTATTTATGCCTGCCTGAAAACTAAGCCAGTTTTGCTAGCTACATGATTAGGTTCCCCTTAAGATCAAAGCCTAAGTTTTTATTTTCAAAAGCAAAATGTGTTTTGATAGCAGTTCAATCAGACCAGGCAGGCTGCATTTCTTCCATTGAGATCTGCAAGTATTCACTTCAAATCAATATTTCTTCTTACATTCTCAAACTCTAACCATTGTGGTGGTTCAGATGGAGCCCTGTCCATGAAAATGCCAAGGGGCAGATTGCTGTTTTTCTTAGAGCAATCTGGTTTCACCCAGAAAAAAAGTAAAAATTAGTGTGATATGGAGCTACGGAGAACAGGCAGCTTTCAAAAGATTGGCATTAAAAATTGTGCTGGAATTGCATACCAGATGTGTTATTCAGTATACTGAAGCAGTGCTCATTAAAAGCAGAATTTCTGATGGCAAATGTGGATCTTTCTTTTTGTTAAAAAAAAAAAAAAAAAA
>NDXB01010996.1:49308-63967 GCA_002631895.1 Agapornis roseicollis | reverse complement strand
TAAAAAAAAAAAAAAAAAAAGTCAGGAGAAAACCAACCTTCAGTGTATGACGTTTTCTCCATAAAGAGCAATGGTTGTGCACATGAGAAGGCAATGTAACTAATCAGTTCTCAAGCTGTGCACTCACTAGAAATGGGCAAATACTGAAAAAAAACCCAAAAAACAAAACCCCAATATATTGTGGTAATCCAAATAATTTCTTTGTGGAACAAAGAAAAAGAAAATTACAGGTAAGGTTTTAGAGACATTTGGTTACTATTTATATCTATTAGGTCATCTCATGTGGTTACCATGGGCTGTTCACAGAGTCAGCACTAGACATACACTGTCCTTGTGAATGAGGGGGCTGAAATAGGGTATAGAAAGTCACATTCATGGTGTCAGTCACTCTGATTTTTAATGCGTTTTGCTTGCATGCAATCAATAGCATTTGTAGTTTATAAATAAATGTGACTGGAATTCTGTAAATTCCAGAAAACTAGGACTTACAAAAAAAGATACCATTTTACTCCTACTAGCAAACTACAGCATGTTGTAGGCCAAATAATGTAGTAGATCAGCCAAAAGAAGAAGATAAAAAAATTGTGCCACATGGATTAGGTCTTTGATTTATGCACCTCTAGAATCTGTATGGAAGAAAAGTAATATCTGGGGGGGAGGGGGAGAGGGGGAAAGATGCACGTCTGTGGTTAAAATAAACTAATCAAAAGTGAAAAATCCAATTTGAAATTCTATCTACTCAGCAAAAGGAAAATTTCTAGATGGTGTGAAATCTGTGGATAAATATACTTCGCAGCTGGAAATTTATGAGTTAGATCATAAGAGGGATAGCTGAAGTCAGTCAAAGCTCTTGTTCATTTCACTGGGGCCAGAATTGAACTGTTGAGTAGAAACACAAACCTGTAAATGTTCTGAAAACCCTTCAAAACCTCAGTGATTAGGGAAACATAGTAGTAAACATCAAAACAGTAACAGTTTAAGACTTGGCCAATATAATTAATTTATGCTGCATGAAATATTTTCTGTATCCATGAAGATCTAATCTCACATTTATCTCACTTTAGTTTCTTTTTATTAAGATTAAGACAGTAGCGTGTAAGAAAAAACATTGATTTAACAGGAAAAAAGTGTTCTTGCTATTCATTATATTCATCAGAAAAAAATTACAGGTTACTCTGCTTTAGAAAATGCCACTGAAATAACCGAATATTCCCAGCCAATTCTTGTTTCCAAGTTAGTTTCCATATGAGAAATAGCTGTTTATTGTCAGCCCCAGAACATATATTTGCAGTAAATAGGTGTGGGAACAGTGTTAGTGAAAACTGCTGACAGTTTTGGATAGTTCCTTCATTAAATCATGGTGATGACAAAAATCTGAGAGCAAGTATGAAAAATAAAAAGAGGAACCAAATAAATGGCAGAGTTTTATTTTCATATGAAATGCCATTCTTAGCATAAATTAATTCACTGATATGTTCATTGAAACTGGGGTAGCAATGAGGATCCCATTTCCAGACCAGGCTTGTGCTTGGAGCTGTCTAAACATGGTGCAGAGATCACCCTCTTGTAGTGTCACCCTAACTTTGTCTGTTTAATCCATTTTCTCTATGAGGTATTTCAGTAACCCAGTTCTACTGGCAAAAAGTGCTCACAGAAGTCAAATTTTAAAGTTATTCATTCAAGTTGTCATGAAAACCGCCTTTTAAATTTTTATGCAGAATTATTCTTGAAGGAGGCATATGCTAATCTAATCAGAGCAGAGGAAAAATGCTGTGTGGACTATTTGGCCTGCCACAGGCTATTATCCTTCAAGTTTGAACATGTGCAATGGATCTGCAAGGGGTAAAACAATAAAAAACTATTTAGAAAAGAGCTGTTAATATGGTGAATGGACTATCAGCTCTGTATGAGTGCAGAAGCTCTTGTGATGGTCTCCAGTGTGACCATGTTCTGCTGCTGATGTCACAGCACTGTGATTTCAGCATCAACAGCCCTTTCCTGTCAAGTTCCCTGTTGCAGTTGTGAGTCACTGAGCTCCCTAGGGACATCGGCAGCTTCATCCACAAGGCACCATAGAAGTGACTGACACTAGTACCCTGGACTTGGGGGCTAGATAAGACACTAGGATCTCTGACTTCCCAGCCATGTGACAATGGTACCTCTTCCTCTTCAGTGGGAGCAAAGCCAAGTTATAAAAGTTCCTAGATTTCCCTGATTTGATTATTCCCCATGGATTTTTCAGTAACTTTGCCTAAAATAAAGGTGATGAAAACCATGACAATCACTAACAGTGAATGGGTTTCTACTCATAATTTTGAGAGGTTCTTACCTTGCTGCTTCTGCTGTAGTGCTATTTGGGTAACACTTTACTGCAGCTTTTGCTGGAGCAGTAGGAGCAAAAGAACAAGTAGCTGAGGAGACTTTCAGGAAAAAGTGAAACACATTTTTAGGACCACTGTACATCACAGATGTCCTTTAGAAGGGTCCTACCTGCAGGTTCTTATTTGTATTCTCATCAGAAGAGATGAAAAGAGATTTCTTTTTTTTTTTTTTTTTACTTTTTTNGCAAAAGAACAAGTAGCTGAGGAGACTTTCAGGAAAAAGTGAAACACATTTTTAGGACCACTGTACATCACAGATGTCCTTTAGAAGGGTCCTACCTGCAGGTTCTTATTTGTTTTCTCATCAGAAGAGATGAAAAGAGATTTTTTTTTTTTTTTTTTTTTACTTTTTTCACCCCATTATGGATGCAAATTTTGTTCTGTAGGTACAGAATACTAACACAGTATTGAGAACATCAGAAGTATTGTATCTTTATTCCAAGTTGCAATCCAACAGAGCTCAATGCGGAGGGTACCATCAAGCTTTAAGACCATTTTCATAGAAAAAATCCCTTCTTCCACTGTAATAAACTTAGGGCTTCTCAGCAACCACAGGTTGTTCTCACTGAAGTTGCAGTCCATCAGAGAAGCTGATGAGCTTTTTTTTTATTATTATAGAATGCACTGGAGACATCAGACTCAGTTACACTCTACTCTGGGCATCATTTTCTGAAACAAGGTGGCATGTTTCATTTTTTCCTGGTGCAGCAGGACATTGGGAGACTCGTTAGTGTGTAATTAGTCCTCATTACTGTAAATCATGGTATAAGTAAATACTGCAATGGAAGTCTTTAATTCATGGTGTCATATGGAAGAAATGAATGCAAAATAATATTGACTCAGAGAACTTCTTGAATTTAATGTGATGTAGTGCATCATCAGATCATGTTCTGTTGACATCTGCCAGACCCTCTCTAATAAATCTAGCTTCACTGTAAAATTCATACTAGTGTGTCTGACCACAAAATCTCTTGGCTATCAACATTAAGTAAAATTCCTACAGTCGGTGTGCAAACAGTGGCCTAGTTTTGAGCTTGATAGGTGTTGCTCTGAGGTGTTTTTATATAGCACCTTTCTGCATCTTCTTCATGGAACATGACTTTGCAGCAGTCAGAACTAATTTTGTGTCTTTTAATGTTTGCACAAACTTCTCTATGGCGAGAAAACGTTCAAACTTAGAACAAAAAGCCATACACTGTAATTAATGGTAGATTTAAAATGTCCATTGAGATGTTTTTTTGGGTTCAACACTTGTTTATTCATTTTGATTTACTGATTTATTATTTGGAATTGGAATATAATGGAATCTGTGCCAAAACATAAATCAGTTCATTATCATATTTTATGCGACAGAAAGATAAATTATATTATTTTGAAACAAAATGAGTTCAACAAAATGTACATTTCTATGGAGAATACAGCATGTATATGCAGTTGATTTTCTGTGTAAATGGTAAATAACTTCTGGCAAGAAACTTGCCATTTAACCCCTTTAGGTTAATTTTCCTTATACTCATTTGGGTGAGCCTCTATAGCATAACCCATCTTTTTATATTTTTTATCCCTGCCTGAGAATTGTAGCTTGGTAATTCAAGAAACATACTCTGAAAAAAACCTCTCTGAAATTGAAACAAATTGAGCTATAAGGAGTTGTTTAAGCCTGAGACAAAAGACATATTTAAAGCATTTTTTAAATATCAGTTGTTTTAAATGGGCACAAACTTGCCTTCCCAGGCCTGTCATGTGTTGAATAAGAATTCTCCTCTGACATATTTTGGGTTTCCCAGATCTTTCTCTATTCTAAAAATCTTCCCCCTGTTCATAGCTTCATAGTCTAAACTTATTCTTCTGAAAGATGCCAAGTCATTTTTTTAACCAGCAGTAAGGTGACTTCAGTAATTGGTATCTTCTAATATAATGTAATGAAAGGATGTTTTGCTAATTTGGACCTTGGACATATTTGAACATGTTACTAGGTGCATTCAGGCTTGTAAGTATTTCAGTTTTCTTCATTTTTCTTATTTAAATTAACCACTTAACCTACAGCATTTTGATAAATTATTGCAAAAATGATTGAACTCCCAATCACTTAAGTGAGCATTTAATATTCAAATTTAGCTTATGACAAAGTGTTGTGTTTAAGAACTGAAAATAAAATCCAATTCCTGGTATTTTTAGATTATCTTTTTTCTGAGTGAGAAGCATGAAAAGCTAGTTACAGATGAGCATTGCATTGCCTTCATTTACCTGCTGTAGGAGCCTGAACATAAGCCTGACACATGTTAGTAAACTGTATGCATTCAGTCCTGGAAGCACTGAATGACTGTTCATAGTAATTTGTCTCAAAATAATTGCTTAGTTTCAGTCAGAAATAAATCCAAGTTTTTTTCACTCAGGTGTCTCTTCTGAGTTCAGTGTGACTGCACATGTCAATAAAAACAATTGGGCTTAGTCTCCTGTAAGATTATGTCTCATGGTGTCAACAGAGATGAGAAGGTTGTTATGTTCACAGCTCTGTGCCATCCATCACATATCTGCTGCTCTATTCACAACTACCTCTGTTTGAACCAATTTTCTGAGCTTCAGATTTCAGTGAGGAAAGGACTGCTACTGTGAATTAAGCCAATTGCATACAATCCTATAGTCACTTTCTCTCTACCTCTTCTTTCTTCAATCCATGGAGGACGGAGAATTTGGGATCTGTAAAAACAGGGTGGTTTTAAAGGACAGTATTGCTACAAGGCAAATATTCTCTTAGCATCAAGAGAAATATGAGACTGAAGACCACAGTGTTGGTCCACATCATGTTTTGTGCAATCCAGGAGTAGCCATTCTTCAAGGGGTTGAGAGCACTCTTCTTGGATTTCTGCTGCTCAAGTTTGCCTTATGTGCTGCTCCTAATCAAGAGGAAGGGTGTCAATGGTAATCTTTTTTCTCAGGCCTCCCAGCCTTCACGTATTTTAAGCAGTGAACTTGTTCCCCTTCATGAGGAGGAGAATGCAGTCGTGACCGTTCCTTGTTTCTTTCTCGTTCTTTCCAGACTCCTGGAAGAAGTCTTCTTCCAGAGCTTACTAGCACATCATTCACCACTTCACTAGTCAGGACTTGAGATTTGTTGAGAAACCCTAGAGTCAGTGTTTCCACATATAAGTTTGTGATATATTTTGAGCAAGCACTTAAAATCTCTGTATGATACCTTTTGGAACAGCTAGGTTAAAACTACAGGTTTTTCTGTGAGCAATTTTTAATAGAATTACCTAACCATCATTTCTTTTTCTTTCTTCTTTTTTTTTTTTTTTTTTTTTTCCCCTATCATTTTAAGTTCTCTTTTTTCCATGGTGCTGTTTTTTCTCTTTCTTTTTTTTTTTTTTTCCCCTATCATTTTAAGTTCTCTTTTTTCCATGGTGCTGTTTTTTCTCTTTCTTTTTTTTTTTTTTTTTTTTTTTTTTTTTTTTTCCCTATCATTTTAAGTTCTTTTTTTGCATGGTGCAGTGTAATCTCAATCAAAGAATTTTTTTTTTTTCACACATTATGCTCTTGACAGATTAAAATTTCAAAGATGGGGGATCATTTGTTAAATACTACTGACACTCGCTCTTAACTTGTAGAAATAAAGTCAACCAAATGCTCAAGGTGGGTAACATTCTTTGAAAGAATTTGACTTTGTGCTTCACTTCTCTTATTCTGTTTTCTCTTTGTGTCTTAACATGGAACATATTTCACAGGTCTGGAACTCTTGTAAGGATACAAAATTGGATCTTTTGCTAATGTTTTTCTCTCTCCATCCATCTCTTGCACATATTTAGCAAAAATAGATGTCTTCAGCTCTTCTCTGGCAATCTTTTTTAAGTTATAGGAAAAATTTCTTCCTGAATTGTTTGGAGGAGGCTGTATTACGTCTTTATTTGCTTCCTTTACTTTTGCTTACACCTGTTTGTATACATATGTATGTATCTATGCATAGATACGGCACAGGTCCTCAGAAAACATGGTTGTCTATGAAAGTCCCATGGCAAAACTTTAAGGAAAACTTAAAAGCTTTAAAAGCATAAAAACTGCGAGGAAACACAAATGACTCAGTTCTGCAATCTGTAATCATGAACTTTAACTAGATAGAGTGTGGCACATGGAAGAGAGGGCTGAAAGGTGCAAGTAAGTCTGAGTCATTTTTTGAGACAAGAAATGTGGTGAAAGGGACAACATTTTCCACAGTGGCTCACTAAAACCACACAGCTGAGCTTTTTCTCCAGGAGTCAAGGGGTATTTGGCCCTTTTTTCTGCAGCTTCTTTTCAGAAAGCTTGCAGGTAATGTAAAGCCTCTAAACTTCTACTGTGCTTGAATTTAGTGGCCAAGCAGCTGAGGGTACTTATATATAAGAGCACAGAATAGACAGGCCAGCAACTTGACTGAACAAGCATCTAGCAAAACTGACACTAACCACAAAAGTTTTGTCTCTTTAAGCTCAGAGGAAGTCAATCCTGACACTGTGGAGGGTTTCCCCTCTCCCCCATGCATATTTCCATTTCCTGAAATTCCTGTGTATGCTGACTCATGTCTGTTTCTTTGGAAGCAGGACTGTTGTAAGATACAGTAAAACCTAACAGTATTAGTTTAGACACAGATGGGCAAGATGTTCAGCTTTCAGGCATATACCAGATATTGCAGAAATCATGACCAAAACCATAGAGACTACAACACTAAAAGAAGGAATTGGAAAGTCACAGAAACATGCACCAATGACAAGAGTGCCAAGGGAAGAAGAACACATTGGATTTAGTTTCCTGTAGTTTCCATATCAACTTACCATCCAAGAACTTTTTTGTTTTGACACTGTGATAGTGCGTGTGCTGGATAAATGCGTATTAATGACATCCATAGACTAGATTAGCCCCAACCTGTTACAAATACAATCTGTTGAAAAAACGTTTATCATTCCAGGTGATGCTGTTTAGGAAGCACAGACTTCTCCTGTGCTTGGGCTGCTGCCCAGGGAAGCCTTCTCATGAGTAAGTTAACTGTGCCCCTGGGAACGCAGGGTGAGAAATTACTGGTTGAAAAGGAGCACTTGAGCAGTGTGAGTGCCTTGCTGAAGAAGACACTATGAGTTGTTTTTTCCTCTTTGTTTCCTGCTGGAAGTTTTGCTGATTCATAATGAGTGCAGACCTGGCCCTTAGCATTTTCCCTCCTGCCAGAAAGATATCAGGCAGCTGGAGCAGCGGCTCCTCACAGTCATTTTGTAGCCCCCATGCGCTGTGGAAACTAGAGCTGCCACTGATCCCCAGCTGTGTCTTATGCAGCTCCAGAAAGCCCTCACTCTTCTCTAGGTTGGATAAAATTGTATATGAGGAGAGTCTGTGCAATGCATGCCCACAGAAAGTTGTTCTGAACTGCAGCCAGCATCATGTTTCTCATGAGTTCTCAAAGAGCACCAGCTCACTGGCTTGAAAGAGATAGTATTTGGTTTCTCTCAGGAAAATGTTTATATACCTGTAGTCAGGAGTTCTGAAAAATATACAAACCAGGAAACTTTGTCACATTCTCAATAGAAAGAAATCTTTTCCCAGTGCAATGGAAAATCTGGGAATTGTTATACCATTTCCTAGATCAGAACATTTCCAAGCAATTTGCTCAATTACACATTAATGAAATAATTGCCTAATTGCTATCAACAGCTGAGTGCCAATGTGATGGTTCTACACAGGACTTGACAGCAATTAACCTTTCCATGGCACAGAGGCTGCTGGGCTGGCAGAGACAGACTGAGCCCAGGCAGCAGGCTCTGCCTCTGAGCCATTTGTTTTGCAGTGGGGAGATGCCACAGAAAGCCACAGAGCCACCCAACAAACAAATGGCTGAGGTGCCAGCTGTTGGATTAGATCAGACAGATCAGCACTCTGCCATTTTTGTAATGATCCTTGTGAGACAATGCATGTTTTTTGTGAGTTTTTCAGTCTGAAAAGAGGAAATTATACTGGGGAAGGAATCTTCCCTATAAAACTCAGAGGACAGCTGATTCATGCAGCCAGCAGCCACTGGCATTTTATGCAGTGCCTAAAGTGTTGTTTAAACCCATCCTAGTTAGTTTTATAGCAACAATTTTAGGTAATCCAGCTGATACAGCAAAATATTTGACCTGCTGAGTTTGTACACTCTGTGTTGGTCATGCTTTGCAGCCCCAGCTGGGCTTTCTAGCTGTGGTTCTGGTAGCAGTCAATGCACCAAATTACCTACATGACATTGCATATGAGTAATGACTGCAAAAAATACCCTTATTTAATGCTTCTGAATTTTGTTCTGTAATATTCAAAGAGCATAAAGATGCTGAGGAACAAGGATATGAGTATGGAAAGAGGTGTTTTGGTGGGTTTTTTTGGGTTTTTTTATTACTTTAGGCCTTTAAACAAAATAGACAATGACCTTTGGACATTTATCTCTTTTTCCTGCTTAAAGTATAAAATAATTTTGTGTGAGGGGTGAAGTAAACATTTGTGACAAGTCTGTAACAATGACTGAGACCACACATTTCTGAAGCTTTCTAATTTCTTTCTGCTCTCTAATACAAAAAAAACCAAACCCAAAACAACAAAGCAGTAAAATGTAAGAATAACAACTACTGAAAGACTGCTTTTCAGGGCCTGCAGCTACACAGCTCAAAAGTATGTCGCAACAGATTTTATAGGAAGTTGTATAATGCCACCTCTGTGACTGCGTGTGTACGTGTGCACATGTGTGCATGTGCCATGTTCCTGTTGCTCACTGATCTGTGTGTACATGAGTTGTGTGACATCAGTCTGGCACATCACTGTCAGAGCAAGGAGCAAAGTCTGTGCTCTCAACCCACCCATGTGGGTCTTACAGGTGTGGAAGTAGAGTAAGAGCCATTTGATCACTTTTCTGCCTTCTGCAGGTAGGTGAGGACTGTCTCTGCACCTCTGGGAAAATCAGAACAAGTACTCAGCACAAAGATTTGTAGTTTGGCATGTTGTGCCTCACAGGTTTCCTCAGTGTCCTTCTTAACTGAGGTGAACCTCCAGACTTCATGTATGAGCAGATAGTGTTTCTCTGCACTGGAACCACTTCTCCAGACAGTGGCATAGAAGGACATATTCACATTTACAGATAATGCTAATACCCATAGCTTCTCATCTCCTCCCAGAACTGTATCAGTGTTCTTCACTCTGTTATAAAGCCAATTTCCTTCTTTTCCATCATATTGATCACTCACTTTGTGTGAACAGTAAATACTTTCTATTGACACCTGATTTAATAAATACATTGGCAATATCCTGGATGTATGTAACATGACCCTACAAACAAGCAGGTGGCTTTCTTACTGGGCTCGAACAAAAATTCTAGTGCCACCAGCTGCTTACATGTCCCTTTTCTTGCCCTTTTGCAAGTTGTCTTTTATGATATGGCAAAACAATCTCCGTGATACAGCAAAAAATTTTCCTGTGTCTTGCAAATTTCTTTGCATTTGTCAAATGATAATGATGTTTTCTGTTTCAAATACTCCTTCATCAGGTTATCTGGGACGATACGCGGTTGTAAATTTCTGACATTCTGATACAGACTGGAAGTCAACTTCCCGAGTCCACACCAGGCTGCTCACTCTGGGAGCTACAAGATGTTCACTTACAAAACTGTTAAACTTCCGTACGTGTGGGCATGGCAGCCAAGCCAAGAGAGAATCTGAACCCATCTCATCACCTTGTGTATCTGCTTCCATTTCCCCATTTATTTCCGTATTCAATTCATACATCTGGGACTGTGCATGTAGTCTTTGCCTTAGAGACTGCTGCAATTATACTGTAAAGAAAGTCCATAGATATAGCAGATGTTGCATAAATCCAGAGAAAGTATACTAATTTTGGGGCATTTTCCTTTTTTTTTCTTCTTTTTTTTTTTTTTTTTTTNAAAAGTAATAAAAAATTATTTAATTTTGGGGAATTTTCTTTTTTTTTTTTTTTTTTTTTTTTTTTTTTTTTTTTTTAAATTTCCTTGAAACTTTTGTCAGATTTTAATTCAGTGACCTGTGTAACAGGTTACTATTTATTTCTGAGTTTTGATCCTGTGTGTCTATCTTATAATTTTGATTTATGTACATGCAGTCTAAATGGCAATCCAAGCTTCTAAAATCATAGGGATGAAGTTGTACCACATATATATAAAGGTTAACCAATATACAAAGCAAATGTTGAGGAAATTGGCACCTTCCCATCCTTTATGTGCACAAAGCCAACGAATTATATCTGCTAAGGGAATTATTACAGTGGCTTTTCAGATATTTATTGGTTTCAGTTATGAATTGCCACACTGTATTAGCATAAGTTTCTCAGCTAAACATATCCTAATGCATTTCTTTAGCCTACTGACCATTAAATACATTTTTAGCAAATGAGGGAAATGTTTATGTGGTTATTTTGCTCCTAGAAATGTACGAAATTTCTATCTGCAGTTGCCATATCTGCACTGAACGACTGGGGTTTTGAGTTCCCAGTATGTCTATAGTGTCAAATAGAAACTGATACTCTATACATTTGAATGTCTTTTCCACAAAAATTATGGTGGTTTGAACGTGAAATTTGAAACCTAGTTTTGAGGAAGCAGTCTTAGCATACCATATCTCCACTTCAGTTTTGTCCAGCCTGTTTTGCCATCTTTAGGACAATCAGATCACACCTTCTGAGCTAGAAGAAAAGCAGGGAGTGTGGTTGTGAGAGGCACCGACAAATACTCAAAAGAATCACTACTACTACCCAGTGCAAAACAAGCCATAAATGAGGTGTTTAGAAGCCAACCTTGATCTCTTCTTGGGTATTGCAGTAAAACAGCAACTACATACGTTTTGGGGTTTATTTCATGGTTTTTAATCACATCATCGCATTACCAGATAATCTGGTTATATGTATTTAATGACATTTCTGTAGTGACAAAATTGCCTCAATATAATTTCTGTCATAAAAGGTAGGAGATTTCTTTCAGTCAGGAAATTAGGTGGAATAATTTAGTTTTTATTTTTCATCAATAATATCACAACACTGGATTTTGTAACATATCTCTATTGGGGCTGCAGTGTGCTTTGTACTTGAAATGGTATCTTTGTGAGAGGTTAGTGTTTTCACACTATGCTTTTTATTAATGAGAATCAATATCAAGTGAAAACAAGGGTTTTTTGTAGCAGTAAGTGTGGGAGACAAAAGGTTTTGTTAGACAGTACCACCAGCAAAGACACAAGACATAACTGCTAACAGTATATGGCAAGCTTCAAATGTTAGGCTGTGTATAAATATCCACTTGATCTGTGTGTTTGAGTTTCTCTTTTTTTTTTTTTAAAAAAAAAATAATCAGTGGAATGAGTAAAACATTCTTATGTGTCAGGAGAAGCTGATAGGTTTGGGGTTTTTTTTGGTCTTTTTAGACACTCCTCTTTTCATCTTGCTGGCTAACATATAACTATGTTATTTCTGTGCATCTACAATTAAAAAAGAAGAAATTATTCCTACATAGTTTAGACCATTACTGAATTTTAAGATGAACATTAATTGTTTTCCTTCAGTGATTGGCATATATCAGAGGTAACATAATGACATAATGGCAACCTATGGCATTGCTAAGCAGGCTCCTAGTTGCATTCTGCTCATCTCCTTCAGACAATAATTTTCAGTAATTTTGAGGGGATTCTGGAGATTTGGCAAGCTGCAGCCAAAGTTCAATTCAGTGCTATAGAAAAAGCAGAACTCCTGGATCAGTGAAGGAAATGGGAGGCTGACACATCCTGTATGAGGTGTGAGCGGTTGCAACTCTGGCTTCAGCTTTGTCATTTTATGTGGTTTAATATGCCATCCAACAGAAGGAGTCCTGAACCTATGAGGACAAGGAAAGTCAGGGGAATATAGCTCAGGAGACATGGTCTGCAACTAATCCATCTGTTTAAAGTCCATAGGTTTATAAACATTGTGCACACTGGATATATTCTGTAAACCAGACTGGATGTAGTCTAAACAAACCTTTATAAAAACTGGGATGCCAGTCTGTGGGAAAGTAAAGTTCACATTCAACTTCAAGTTTTATGTGAGATTTTTGTCTAATTTTAAATTAAATTACATTTATGTGGTTTTGTTTAATAAAAATATTTGTAATTCACACACACCTCCCGCCCCCCCCATGGAATTATAAATATCTTGAGTAGAAAAGACTATTTACAAACCACATGATGTACCTGGAAGACAAAATGCAAGTTTAACACAAAATCAAACTTCAACAATTTTGTCAGGAGTCAAAAAGTGCTTTCTATAGTGCTTGTCATGTTGATCCTAGAAGGACAGCATGACCCTGTCTTCCCTTGGCTGCATTCCTTTCTCCCATCAGAGTTTTCCCTCCCTGCCACAAGCCCACAACCCGGTCTCCAGGCATAATCCCCAGGCACAGTAAGTATATTCACTTCTCCTTGTCCCTGCCTATATGCCATAAAAGAGCTTGGCTGTGTCTCCACACAGCAATGAGCGCACCAGCTACTTTAGTTTATATTACCATTATTCCTTCTCATATAAACAACCTGTACCTATTTTACATTTTCTGCAGTGGTCTTGATTTTCTTCATTTCATCCTTGTTTGGTAATTTCATCCTTGCTCACTGGCCCCGTAAGCCAGAATCCCCTTACTTGCATTCAGATGGTGAGTGATAGTGTTGCTCACTCTGAGACTTCCTTTTCTCTACCTTTAATGCATAAAAATGTCTCCTGGGGCTGCTTTATTGCTTCAGCCCAAGTTAGGATTGATCAACCATCTTCCCTGTCCTGTTTTGTCCAGGGTCTGACACTCCGCACATGAGCATAGAACCAGGTAAGGGTTAGCTGTATGAAGGCATACTCTCTCTGAACATCTGGTGAACAGATTCTCTGACCAACACAGGCAGAATCTGTTTTGCTTTCTGAGATCCAAAAGTCTTTGGAATTGCCTTTTTTAGTTTTCATTGTTTGCTTGTGTGAAAGATTGCTTTTCAGTTTTCAAATTCTTTATTGTAAGTAGCTAATTTAGGTAATTCTGTTTGTCGGAAACTACTTGTGAGCATCACTTTGATCTGCACACACACATATCCTTTCCCCCACTCCCCTCTCTGCAAAGTTCAAAGTTTTTTTAATTACAGAAGAGTTAAAATCTTGGAAATATTTTGTAAGTTGTGATTGATCCTGTATGTTTGATTGATTAATGACAGTGAATTGTTTTGCTCTCAAAGTGGATTTTTTTATAGTATAGGATAATAAATAACATATTACATATGGTCAATAATGAAAAAAATGCCACCTGTCTTCTCAAGTATTTCCCTTGTAGAAACATTTTTGTGGAAAACTGATATTCCCATGCATTTTCATAGAAAGAAAAAAACACTTAAGACAAAAAAATTTCTATTACGAGTTAAAAACATCACACAATGCAAAACTCTAAATGCTCTAGGATATGAATGAGAAAACATTGCTTTTTTGGTACTCAAGCCATCTTTGCTATTCTAAGAAGGGCATATGCAATCTGCTATTTATTTTATAATTACAGGCATGAGCAGTATATTTATTAGATGGCTTTCAATAAATGATAAAATTATTGGTTCTATCTAATCCTGAAAATTGCAAAGTATGTACTTTTCTAGTGCACTTATTAGGTCTACAAAGGGATGCATCATGCTTAAGAGTCAAGCAACTTAATCTTGCTTAATATCCTAATGAACTATGGGTTTTGAAAAATGTAATTTTTATTCAATATCTCCAATTGGTTTCAACATCTTAGTTCATAACAGATATATAGGCAAGTCCTTCATATTTTGAATTTTGTATACTTTCTGTTTCTATTCCCAGATGATGCTTCAGTACTCCCCACTATATAGAAAACTGCCTTTTTTCAGTCTTCAAACAAATTAGAAAAATATTTCTACCTAGATTGAAGACTGTATTTCCATTTTTGTCACAAAAGGAAAAGAACAACTCAGAGTATATGGAGCAATTTGCTTGAAATTAAATATTCAGTTTTATAGGATTGTAAGGAAACAGTTTAATTTTTAGCAGAAGTACAACTATAGAAACAGGTGCAGTGGTTTTGAGCACCAGTTTTCAAAACAGCTGAGGCAAAAAGAAGAGGGAAGGACAGGATTCTAACTTCAGACCTGAAAAATCCATTAGCGATGAAGGGTGACAGCAATAAGAAAACACTGACACCAAATCTGGTGCACTGACGCCTAAATCAGCAGAATTGCTCAGTAAAATGCCAAAAAAAAAAAAAAAAA